>CAUYON010043527.1:0-14687 GCA_963573935.1 Arctocebus calabarensis | reverse complement strand
AAGAAAAAGTATCCAATGTACTCAGCCCTACTATGAAGCTAATTTATAGTTTTCAAATGAAGGCTACAACCCAACTAGAGCACAAGAATATGGGGAAAGGGGCAAGGGACGGGAGGGCGGAGGAGAGATGGGGTTGAGGGGGGTAATTGGAGGGGCCACACCTATGGTGCATCTTAGAAGGGTACAGGCAAAACTTACTAAATGCAGAATATAAATGTCTTCATACAAAAACTATGAGCAATAACTATGAAAATGCTATGAAGGCTATGTTAAAGATTTTGATGAAAATATTTCAGATTGTATGTGAAACCAGCACATTGTACCCCTTGATAGCACTAATCTACACAGCTATGATTTAATAAAAGAAAAAATCTACAAACATATTAATTGAGAGAATTGATAAGTGTGGTAGTGTTTTAATCAGAAAAACACATCATTTTATATATTGGTCAGTAAAATTCTTAATTTTTTAGAAATCGAAGTGTGTTTACATAGTCTCCCAGCCCCTGGGGTCTAATGACTATTTTGTCTTCCATCTATTTGTGACTTCAGAAAAAAACTGAGAGATTGGAAGTCACTTGCAGGCTTCCCCTGTAACATCAACGTGTCAATAGTATACAGAAGGGTGTATAATTAAAGAAAGCAGGTATTTAGCCTGCTCACACACAGAGCACAAAGGAGAAGCATCTCGTCAGGGAATTATCACACAGAAACCACAGGTCACTGACCTAAGATGTTGGTCCAGGCTGGAGTTATTTTGTTTCCTCCCATCAGCTGCTAAGGCTGTCTTATAACTATACTTTCTTTTTTTTTTTTTTTTTTTTTTTGAGACAGAGCCTCAAGCTGTCACCCTGGATAGAGTGCTGTGACATTACAGCGCACAGCAACCTCCAATTCTTGGGCTCAAGCGAGTCTCCTGCCTCAGCCTCCCAAGTAGCTGGGACTACAGGCACCCGCCACAACACCCGGCAATTTTTTGGTTGCAGCCACCGTTGTTTTTGGTGGGCCCAAGCTGGATTCGAACCCGCCAGCTCAAGTGTACGTGGCTGGCGCCTTAGCCCTTTGAGCCACAGGCGCCAAGCCGTAACTATACTTTCAAATTCTCACTCATCTCTGCAGCTTGGTCTCCTCTTTTCCAACAATCAGATTATCTCCACATCATTCAAGTCCATCTGACCTTCACTTGATGCCATTTAAGAGGAAAACATGGAAATTGGGAAAGGCAGCACTTACTCCAGTTTTGCCTCTTCTTTATACTATCAAAATAAATGATTAAAGGTCTAAATGTTACTTTCATTTTGGCACATTGTTTTAATTGGCTACTCTACCACCTGAGGGCTAAACCTGCTTCAGCCCACATCAATTTTTGTATATAAGGAATGAACACTTTAAAAAAAACTTACAAAATAATCCAATCTATATGATGGAGAAAATACCTAGGAATAAGTTTAAAACAAAAGAAACCCAAAGATTTATATACTCAAACCATAAAATATTGTTGACAAAAGTTTAAATTTTCAGTAAATAAAGATTCATTTCAAGAACCATACATCATGTCTATTCCTTTGCATAGATACCCAGTAGTGGCATTGCTGGATGAAATGGTAGGACTAATTTTAGTTCTTTGAGGACTCTCCATACTGTTTTCCATAGAGGTTGCACTAATATATCAGCTTCTTTTTTAATTATTCATGCTTTTAATAAAAGTAATAATCGATCACAAAGTCACCTAGATTTTCTTCTGCTTTCCTCTAGGAGACTTATAATTTCTCATTTTATGTTTAAGTCTACTATGATTTTAGTTAATTTTGTAAAATGTGAATTTCCTCTGTCCAGGCTCATTTTTTTTCAAATACAGTTACCTCAGCCTCGTTTGCTAAAAATACTGTCCTTTCTCCATTGAATTTCCTCTGCTACTTTGTCTCAGATCAGTTAATTCCATTGTGCAGGACTCTGGGAGTTCTCTGTTTTATTCTCTTTATCTCTTCACATATTCTTTGGCCAAAACCACACTACCTTCATTACTTTAGCTTTACAAAAAAATCTTGAAATTAGGTAGTGTTAGTCAATTCCATCTTTAGTCTTATCCAGGCATCCTCAAACTTTTTAAACAGGGGGCCAATTCACTGTCCCTCAGACCATTGGAGGGCTGGACTATGGTTTAAAAAAAAAAAACTATGAACAAATTCCTATGCACACTGCACATAATCTTATTTTGAAGTAAAAAACAAAACGGTAACAAATACAATCACACGGAAGCATGTGGCCCGCAGGCCATAGTTTAAGGACCCCTGGTCTTATCCTTCAATGTTATGTAGCTAATCTAGGCCTTATGCCTTTCATGTAAATTATAGTATCAGTTGCAAATATCCACAATTAAGTTGCTAAAATTTCATTGGTACCGTGTTGAGTCTATAGGTAGTTTTGGAGTAACTTAGACCTTTGCAATAGTGAGTCTCCCTGTGTACATGGAACATCTCTCCATTATTTAGGTCTTCTTTCGTTTCTTTCATCAGTTTTTTATATGTGTATAGATTTTATAAATACATTGTTAGAAATATGCCCAAGTGCTTAATTTTTCAGTGTTAATATAAATGGTATTATGTTTTTAATTTCAAATTCCAATTGTTTATTCCTAGAACAAGAAAGCAATTAACTTTTGTATGTTAACCTTCTCATCTGCAACCTTGCTATATAATTTATTAGTTCCAGGAAGGTATTTTTGTGAATTCCCTGGGCTTGTGCTCTTATAATCTTTGATTGTCTGAATCCTCATGTTTGTCCCTCCAATATTAGGGAGCTTTGATTATTCTCTGACTTTAATTCTGTGATAAAAGTTGTTTTAGTTTATTCACCTTTTTTTCTAGTTGAGAAAAAACTAGAAACTATTGTCTAGAGTGACAATTGTTAAGTTTTTCACAGGTAAGACCAAAAAACCACAAATCAATAATGTCTTTTTGAGCTTGTATTGAGCTGCTCTCAGAAGTATAAAATGCATTTACATAATCAACCTTGCTTTACTTTTCGATTGCTATTGAATCATATTACCACAAACTTAGTGCCTTAGAACAACTCAAATGTATTATCCTGTAATTCTGTTGGTCAGAAGTCTAAATTGTGTGTACATAGATTCTGGAGGATTAGAGGAGGCTCTATTTCCTGTCTTATATAGTTTCCAGGAGGTTCCTTCATCCTTTAGGTTGTGGACACCTTCCCCCGCTGTCAAAGCCGGAATTATAGCACATTCTCTCTTCTCTGACCTCCTGCCTCTGTCTTATGAAACTTAATGATGGCAACAACAAAAACTCCATGTGATTACATGAGGGATAGCCAGAAAATGCATGTTAATCTTGCCATCAAGATCTTAAACTTAATCACAACTGTAGATTCCTTTTTATATATAAAATAACACATTTTCAAATTCTAAGGATTGGGATGGGATCATCTTTGGGTATCATTACTCCTTCTACTAGAGTCCATCCTAATGATTCCCTAACTTTTAGCCTCTGGACACTTTCAAACTCCTAAAAATTACTGAGGATCTGAAGATATTTTGCATACGCAGCTGCATATCCTGATATTGGTCATAATACATGTAGAAGTTAAAACTAAAATTTTATGAAATATTTCCTTCCAGTTCATTTTAGGAGGCTCCCATTATAGGCTATTAGAAATGCTTTATGAAAAATAACTATCTTTTGTAAAAGTAGTATAAATGTATGATGCTTCACATTTTTGCACCTTTCTATGTCTGGCTTATTAGAACATAGATGCATTTTGTATCTTCCCCGCGTTCTATTTATTGTCATGTCACATTATCAGGTAGCCTCTGGAATAATTAAACATATGCTCATGAGAAAATAAGGGTAAAAAAGATAAAAATTCTCTAAATATTATTTTGTCAATAGTTTTTATGCCACAGACTCTTTGAAAGTTTCTCAGCAAGTCGCCCAGTCCCCGGACCACGCTTAAAGAACAGCAGATGACATATATAAACTTGAGTCTTCCTATCTGTAAAACAAAGATGGTGATTACATTAATATATAGAGTCCATTTAAAGCATTTGGCGCATTTTCTGAAACATAATAAGGGCTTAATAGTTGTTGCTTATAGCTATTTTAGCACTTCTTCATTTGTATCCAGCACTTCCTCCTGCAGACAGAGATTCATCTTGGCTCTGTGCCAAACCAGGTATCATGGGAACCATCCCTCAACCATCTAAAAGTCACAGCCTCTCATAAACCTTCATGGGATTTCTAGAGAAGCATAAAGTCACAAAACAACAATGATGTTAAGAGTTCTGATATAGTGATTTGTGATACCGTCTCTAGTTGATGATCCTTGAGATAACAGAAAGTTTATCAGAAATCATGTGATGCCAATATCTGCCCTCCCTGCTCCCTGGAACCTTTCCTTGGAGGACAATTAGACACAATCTTTGTTCCCCTCCAGAGAGAAGAGTCAGAGATCTCTTTCCTTCTGCTCCTTTAGGGAGAAGATAAATACTTTTTGATTCTTCTGGGAATCCAAATTCTCAAGAGAAATTGAAGAATGTTTTTATTCATCTGATTCTAAGATCAAAGTTCTTAGGGTTCATGGAAGAAATTTCAGCAAGTCCTTTGAATCTGTCTATATATGGCATTTAATCCTACGAAAGCTGCGAGAAGGAATAGTGTTCTATGTCCATTTCAGAGGTATGCTTCTCATCTCTGGAGGGTTTCTTCCAGGTCAAAGTGCTTTCCTGAGAGAAAGTCCAGTGCTATAATTTCTTATGTAGAAGGTATGAATATGTGCTGGGTGGTAGTTTTTAGTACAAGTAGTGAAATAGGACAGGATGACAGAAATTATCATAGGTATGCCAGAGGAGGGACATCCCTGGGTACTCTTTGCTCCTGAATCAAAATATATTCTGCAGTTAGTTGGAATAGACACCAATGGAATAGACACCAATAGTTGGAATAGACACCAATGGCCCCTCCCCACAGAGAACCTTTTCTGCTGTACAAAGGCCAGGGTGTCCCAAGGCTCCCTCTCAACTCCACCTGCTCCCATGTGTCCTGATGGTGCTGGAAAGAGCTCGCTCCATTGTCTCCATGAGAAGGAGATCAGAGAATGTGAAGCTTGATTTCCAAGCATCGTCTCTGAATAAGCTTCTCCAGTAGCCAAATCAGTGAAATGTAATATATAATTACCTACCCTAAGTACGGATATTATTGGCCAGGAAAACCTCTCTCAAAGGAAAAGTTAATTCTAGCAACAACTGCAGGAACACTTTTTCTAGTGTTCTAGTGTTTGAAACAGCTTAAGAGGTAAGTTTATCATAAAATATTTTTCAGAACTATCCCAGGTTACCATTCTATCATGGTAATTACCACATTCGAAATCACTGTATTTTATATTAATTTACAAAATAGGATAGAACAAGTTAGCAACCAACACTTCTATTAAGAGTTGGAAAAATGGGGAAAAAACTCCTTAGCTAAAGATATTTTCTGAGTTACAGGCCTGCCAGTGTAGAAAATTGCTTATGTTAATCATAGATAAAGAAAAAAAACCTTCTGTTTTGGGGCTTCTGTTGTTTATTTGTTTTATTAGGAAGATAAATATTTTAGGTATCACCATGGAGATAGTTACTGAAAGATTTTAATCTATCTTAAATTTTATTTTTTATGTTGCCAATTTCTTTACAACAAAATGGAAAGGATAATAAAGATAAGATTTATTAATCAAGGAAAAATAACTGGAGTGAAATGCCGAGAAGCAATGTTGCTACCAGGTGGCAATAGACTGAATTATCTTCAACAATGTCGTCATCCTTTCCATTCAGAAATTAAATATGTTGCATACATTGAGTATTTTATACAATTGTGTCTAAATAAAATTTAATGATATGATGTTACTATCCCTCACTAAGCTTACTATAATCTTCAATTGTAGCAGAAAATATTTAATGCACACATATATAGAACCTTCTTCCAAAGTAATATATTTTTATAAATTTTAAAATGTTTGACTTTGTTTCTCTGTTTACTGAATTAAGATTCTCAAAGAAACACTGTCTATGAAACTGATCCCTTTTAGCCTTACAGTTTGCAAAAGTTCATAATTTTGTCACATATGTTTTCAAATCTACCTTGTAGGTTATTTCACCTCCATATGAAGCAGTTTCTCCAAAAAGCTATTCCTCTGAAATTGTCTCATTACAAACATCAATTCAAAGCAGCTGTAAGATATTGTTTGTTTTTTTAGGCTAATGTAACAAATTATCAAAACTGTGGTTTATCTAGTTGTGCCTTAATCCCTTGAGGATTCTTGTGATTGGAATTAGGGTCTACAGGTAAAGTTGAGGATTATCTCATCTCAAGATTCTTAAATTCATCACAGCTACAAAGACCTTCTTTCCAAATAAGGCAATATTCACTACTGTTGGGGATTAGGATTAGAAAATATGTTTCTGGGTCACGTTCAATCCACTGTAGAAACATTTTTGTACAGCCATTTTATCTACAAATGTAATGTCATCTTTATCTTTTTGCTTATTTGAATTTATTCTTTATGAATGCTGTCTTTAATTATTTTAAATTTTTAAATAATCAACTATAATTATATGTTTTTGAAAAAAGTATTAACCATATCTTGGTCAATAGAGAAATATATATACTATTACAGGTTGTATATAGTTATACATACTGTACTATGTATTTAATATACATGAGTTAATAAATATAACACTAACTAAGGTGCCATTCATCCAATTAATAAACATTTTCTCAATGCCTATTTTATCTATAAATACTATAGCCGTTATTCCAAGAGACAAAGATGTACAAGACACATTAGCACTCATTATCTGATGAAGAGCCATCTCTATGCAAATAAATGGCATTTGATGTCAATGCCTCCTCATCTTTGATTTTTGTCTTGAGGATTATTCACATTTTTATGGTGAGGATATAATTCTCTAACTGTTATTTTTGACCATGCCTGTGCATGTGCAAGGCACTTACCCTTATGAATCTCCTCTACTGCCCTAGAACAGGAAACACCTTCTTTTCAAGCCATCCATAAAGTAGACTTTTAACAGGGTCTAGACAAGATCAAGTAGGCTGTCTTTCTCTTTGTAGTAAGTTGTAGATATGCAAGAAAACCCTCCCAAGAAGTGGTCTGGGATTTCACTGAAATACCCCTTTGGGGCTAGACGGATAAACGTGGAGTATTTGTGAAAGACCCTTATGACTTTTCCACCTCAATATGGCCTGGCTGCAAATTTACTTTGTGCCTCATTTCCTCCCAAGGGATATTCAAAACTCTCAAAACTTTTTATTAATGAATCTTCCTACACTCTTGAACTTTAAAAAAAGTTAAGTAAATAAAAAATTAAGTAAATAAAATTTAAGTAAATAATACATGTAAACTAAAACGTAGCCACCATTTAAGAGCTATAACTCTCTAGGAATGCATCATCCGCTCTATAGAAACCTTACTTTAAGCCATACGTAATGAGATGAAATTATATTTAGGCAACAGTTTTTATGTGTTATGCCATTTATTGCTTTAAAATATTGTTAAAGTAACTCGTAAGTCTTGTATGGGTGACGATATCCTCAGTATTTTTTTAAGACTTGGTCTTGCCCTGTCACCCAGGCTCAAACCCTGGCCTCAAGCCATCCTACCAATTCAGTCTCCTGAAATCCTGGAATTACAGGCAGAAGTCACCACACCCAGCCCAGGGTTCCCTTCTGTTTAATGTATGGTAAATAGTCAAAACATTCCAGCTGTCATTCACCCATTTAATGGGTCTTCCTCTTAAGCTAGAAACTGGAATTGAGAAGAAAACAATAGATTAGATACAATACGAGAAATCTGTGCCTCTTGTTCTTAACAATATAAATAGAAAGACATCTAGGTAGGAAGTCTGAAGTGTAATGTTAAGATTGTTCTTTTCCATGGGACCATATGGAACGTAAAAAACCATATGGAGAGTAAAAAACACAAAAAATGCCCACAAAACAGTGTCACCTTCTTTATCTTATAGATGGGTAATTCAGGGTTGCAGGTAGAATCAGATAATTTTATCCTGGTAACCAGGTGAGTGTACACATTACAAACCAGGTTGCACTAAAGCTTTGTGGATTATTAATTTAACATATTTTATTCTTTCTTAGTATCTAATATCAAGCTGAGATAGGAATGAATCAAAGGAAGGTGATTTTAGATAGTCTTTCAGTAAAGCATTGAAAGGGAAAACCAGTATGAAAGAAGTAGTCATAAAACTGGAAAATCAACATAAAGAAGTTGGATGTGAGTTTATAGAAGCTGGATTGCTAAATTGACACCCTCTTCCATGAGGCGATTTTTTATAGTGATAAGTTCTAACGTATCTAGGATTTTTGCTTGTTTCATTTATAGATGACTAGAGAGAGATATGTATAAATACATATACACATAGATAAATTGATTTATTTGACTGAGCTTTTCTAAGTCTCAGAATTCGCCATTATAATCATGACCTAAACAACGTAAACCAACCAAATTACTTATATATATGATTAAATCATTGATGTGTAATATCCATTACACATAATCTAAGATGCGATAATATATTACATAAATTATAATATTTAGATGTAAGGGAATAATAGACATCCTTTGAAGGTATGTTGCAGAGAAAATATTTTGACATAGACAGTAGTTCATGATGTAGACCAGAATGAGCTAAGCAACATTGTTCCACTTAACTTCTATATTCATGATATACAGGAAATAGAATAATAGTAAAAAGGTGTAACTGCTTATACAATTTTTATGTTTAAAGGTGTTATCTCTTCAATCTTTTAGCTAGGTTTCATAATGTTTTACTTTTTTATTTTATTTCTTTTTTTATTAAGTCATAAACACATAGATCATGTATACATTAATGCATTTATGGGGTACAATGTGCTGATCTTAAATGCAATTTGGAATGCTTACATCAAACTAGTTAATATAGCCTTCACCTCACTTACTTAATTATTAAGACATTTATATTCTATGCTTAATAGATTTGACATGTACCCTTGCGATATCCACCATAGGGGTGGTCCCACTGTTTGCCCTATCTCTAACACACCTTCCCCCATCAGTTTCCATCCCCTTCCTCTTCCCTCCTTCATCCTGGGCTATAGTTATGACTTATTGTTCATATGAAAGGGTGAGTTATTATAAATTGGTTTCATAATAATACTGAGTACATTGGATACTTTTCCTTCTGTTCTTTTTTTTTTAGAGACAGAGTCTCAATTTGTCACCCTCGGTAGAGCGCCATAGTGACACAGCTCACAGCAACCTCCAGCTCTTGGGCTTAGCAATTCTCTTGGCTCAGCCTCCTGAGTAGCTGGGAATACAGGCACTCACCACAATGCCCAGCTATTATTTTGTTGCAGTTTGACCAGGGCTGGGTTTGAACCCACCACCCTCGGTATATGGGGCTGGTGCCCTACTCACTGAGCCACAGGCACTGCCCAAACATAATTAAGTAGAATATGTTCCAGCTCCATCCATGTAAACAAAAAATGTAAAGTCTCCATCTTTTTTAAGGCTGCATAATATTCCATGGTATACATACAACACAATTTATTAATCCATCATGGGTCAATGGGCACTTAGGCTTTTTCCATTATTTGACTATTATGAATTGAGCTTCAATGAACAATCTGGTGCAAATATCTATGTTGCAAAGTGATTTGGGGTCTTTGGATATACACCTAGTATAGGAATTGCAGGATTGAACAGCAGGTCTGCTTTTAGATCTCTGCATATTCTCCAAACTTCTTTCCAAAAGGAACGTATTAATTTGCATTCCCACCAGCAGTACAGAAGTGTTCCCTTTTCTCTACATCCATGCCAACATCTGTAGTTTTGGGATTTTGTTATGTGGGCTACTCTTACTGGAGTTACGTGATATCTCAAAGTGCTTTTGATTTGCATTTCTCAGATGATTAGCATTTTTTTTAATGTGTCCATAGGCCATGCACCTCTCTTCTTCAGAGAAGCTTCTGTTCAAGCCCCTTGCCCACAACGAAATGGGATCACTTGTTCTTCACTTATTAATAAGTTTGTGTTGTCTGTGGATTCTGGTTATCAAACCTTTGTCAGAAACATAACCTTCATATATCCTCTCCCATTCTGAGGGCTGTCTGCTTGATTCACTTACTGTGTTCTTGGCTGTGCAGAAGCTTCTCAGTTTGATCAGATTCCAGTAATGTATTTTTGGTGTTGCTTCAATTGCCCATGGGCGTCCTCCTCATAAAGTATTTTCCCAGGCCAATTTCTTCAAGTGTATCTCCTGCACTCAGTCCAAGAATCTTTACAGTTTCATATCTAAGTTTAAATCTTTTATCCAGTGAGAGTCAATTTTTGTTAATGGTGAAAGGTGTGGGTCCAGTTTCAGTATTCTATAAGTTGCCAGTGAGTTCACCCAGCACCCTTTCTTAAATATGGAATCTTTCCCCCAATTTATATCTTTGAGACACTTATCAAAGAACAAATGACAATAAGTGTCTGAGTTCATCCCTTGGTTCTTTATTCTGTTCCATGCATCTATATCTCTATTTCTGTGTCAGTACCATGCTGTTTTGATCACTATACATTTATAGAATAGCCTAAAGTCTGGTATCATGATCCTCCTGATTTGTTTTTATTTCTGAGTAATATCTTGGCTATTCCAGGTTTTCTTTGATTCCATATAAAATGAAGTACTATTTTTTCCAGATCTTTAAAGTATGACAGTGGTTCTTTAATAGGGATTGCATTAAATTTCTATATTTCTTTGGGTAGTATGGACATTTTAACAATGTTGATTCTTCCCAGCCATGAGCATGGTATGTTTTTCCATTTGTTACCATCTTCAGCTATTTCTTTTCTCAGAGTTTCATAGTTCTATTTACAGAGATCTTTCTCATTCTTTGTTAGGTAAATTCCCAAGTGTTTCATCTTCTTTGGCACGTCTTTAAAAGGAATAGAGTACTTGATAAATTTTTGCCTAACCTAACGAGAAATACAAAAGTAAAATCCCCGATAACATCAATCTGAAATGACAAAGGTAAAATAACAACAGACACCTCAGAAATTGAAAAAATCCTTAATGAATAATACAAAAAACTCTATTCTCAGGAATATGACAATCTGAAGGAAATAGACCAATAGTTGGAAGCATGCCACCTTCCTACACTTAGTCAGAAAGAATTAAAATTATTGAACAGACCTATATCAAGTATTGAAATAGCATCAAGTATACAAAATCTCCCATAAAAGAAAAGTCCGGGAACACATGGCTTCACATCATAATTCTACCACTCCTTTAAAGAGGAATTAGTACCTATATTACTTAACCTTATACAAAACGTAGAAAAAGAAGGAATAATTCCCAACACATTGAATGAAGCAAATATCACCGTTATCCCCAAACCAGGAAAAGACCCAACAAGAAAAGAAAACTATAGACCAATATCTTTAATGAACATAGATTCAAAAATAGTCAATAAGATCCTAGCAAACTGAATTCACCAACACATCAAACAAATTATACACCATGACCAAGTGGGTTTTATACCAGGGTCTCAAGGCTGGTTCAATATACATAAATCTATAAATATAACACATTACATAAAAAATAGAAAACAAATGCCATATGATTCTCTCAATTAATGCAGAAAAAGCTTTTGATAATATCCAGCATTCTTTTGTCAGTGATCAGAACACTTAAGAAAATAGGTATCGGAAGGACATTTCTTAAACAGATAGAGGCCATCTACAGCAAACCCACAGCCAATATTGTATTGAATGGAGTAAAATTGAAAACATGTTCACTCAGATCAGGAACCATGCAAGGTTGCCCATTGTCTCCACTGCTTTTTAACATTGTAATGGAAGGCTTAGCCATCTCCATCAGGCAAGAGAAGGTGATCACGGGTATCCAAATAGGGTCAGAGGAGATCAATTTTCACTCTTTGCAGATGATATGCTTATATACCTGGAAAACAACAAGGACTCAACTACAAAACTCTTAGAAGTAATCAAGGAATGCAGCAGCATCTCAGAATACAAAATCAATACTCACACACAAATCAGTAGCCTTTACATATACCGACAATAGTCAAGCTGAAAAAACAGTCATAATGTTTCTCTAAGATTTGAAAGCTGATGTGAAAATCTCATATAAGTTTGATACCACCTTATTCACACAATGTCCCACACTAAATCTAAAATGTTCAAGAGTGTATAATTTTCTAAATTAGAATAAAAACAACATAATAAAAATCCAATGACTAATAAGGTATTAGGATTACAAACATGTGTCTTCACTAAAAATAAAGTATTAAATAATATCAAGACTATTTTCTTCAAGGCTAATGTTAATTTAATGAAATAGATGTGACTCACTAAACTAGGGAGTCAGTTAACTTGTATTCAGTTTTCACAAGTAATCTTGAGAATGCATGATACCCTGTAACACTTTGTGTACCTTCTCAAATTCTATGCTCTTACTTGTAAATGAGAATAACAGATTCTAATTGGATTCCTTTTTTCCACTCCTCATGATAAAATGCAAATTAAAATGACAAAAGATAAATTATTAAATATCCAATAAAATCCCAATATTGGTTTATAATCCCAATATTGGTTTATCTCATTCAAAATAATTAGATCTTTAGAGAGAAATAGCTATTTTGCAGCTGAAATGCCTGCAAGAGCCTGAAATATCTGATCACATCAGCAGGAGCGAAGTGCTCAATAACGACAGGAACATGTTAAAGAACAGAGGAGCAAGCTGGAGGGTCCACAGGCAGAAAAATTAAGTATCAGAAATAAAATGATAATAATGAAGGATATAACTCATTGAATATAAAAATTCTGAGTCCATACTTATAGACAGATGGGTAGATAGATGATAGATGATAGACAGATAGAACTTTTATTTATGCCAAAATACAAGTAATAAGTGTAAAATTAGTCATAGAGTCAGAACAACCCATTTTTAATCACCATTACTAATAATTGAGTCAGGCAAGATAGTTGAGGGACACTAAAACTAGTGCCTGATAAGAACTTTGAGGAACAAGTTCTCATAATTTTAATGAATGCTCCAGAATTTAATTAGGGAAGAAAAATAATTACACAGCGGAAACAATTGTACATAGTGGAAAAAGCCATCTTCACCTAGTGATCTGTGTTGGCTTCACCAAAAATGGGACAAATTATCAGCACACACTTACTCAGGCACACAGGAGGATGCTATTTTTTCCTGTGGAAAGCAAATAATCTGAATAAGAACATGAGGAACATTATATACTCCAAATTTATAGAATATTTACAATTACTGTATACTCTTCAAAATGTCAATGTCTGGTAAGGCATAAAGAGACTGGGTAAGTATTAATATTACAGATTCAAACTAAAGTTCTTAAATACAATGTCTGATCTTGTCCTCAGGCCCTGGATAGGTGGGATAATACTGGATAGTGGAGAAAAGAAATAAGTCAATATCAAATTTCCTAAATGTAATAATTACACTGTGGTCAAGTTACTGAATGATTTTATTTTCTGGTGAAAAATGAAGAATTCATGCTCAACAGGCATGATGTTACCCTAATTTGAAATAATTCAAAAAAAGAATATATAAAGAGAAAGAGAATAAAACTAATAAAAAAATGTAGGCATTTGCTAATCTGCATGACGGTACATAGGATTTTGCAAAATTCTTGACACTTTTCTGTAAATTTAAGCTTATTTCATAATTAAATGCTAAAAACAGAAAGGTAACAAGTCTTGGGAAGATGGGGGGACTGTCTAATAGGAATATATGACCTTCTCTGAGCTCTGTTTCAGATAAATCACCAAAATTGTCATTGACACTTCAGTTCTGTCCTTCCTGTGACACTTCATCCCTCGACAGACTGTTCTTTGGGAATGGCAGGCAACCTGTCATGGGTCTCAGAATTCATCCTAGTGGGCTTCCAGCTTAGTCTAAAAATGGAGCTCTTCCTCTTCTGCATCTTCTCCCTGTTCTACGTCTTCAGCCTCCTGGCAAATGGTGTGATCTTGGGACTCATCTTTCTGGACCACAGACTGCACATGCCCATGTACTTCTTTCTCTCACACCTGGCCATTCTTGACATGTCCTATGCTTCCAACAATGTCCCCAAGATGCTGGCAAATCTACTGAACCTGAAAAGGACCATCTCGTTTGTCCCATGCATAGTGCAGACTTTCTTGTATTTGGCTTTTGCTGCTACAGAGTGCCTGATTTTAGTGGCAATGTCCTATGATCGGTATGTGGCCATCTGCTGCCCTCTCCAGTACACTGTCATCATGAGCTGGAGACTGTGTACCATCCTGGCCATCACGTCCTGGGCATATGGGTTTACTTTGTCCCTAGTAAATGTAATACTCCTTCTAAGGTTGCCCTTCTGTGGGCCCTGGGCTGTGAACCACCTCTTCTGTGAAATACTGTCTGTCCTCAAGTTGGCCTGTGCTGACACCTGGGTTAACCAAGTGGTCATCTTTACTAGTAGTATTTTTGTCTTAGTTGGGCCCCTTTGCCTGATGCTTGTCTCCTACACATACATCCTCTGGGCTATCCTCAAGATCCAGTCAAAGGAGGGCCGCAGAAAGGCCTTCTCCACCTGCTCCTCCCACCTCTGCGTGGT
>CAUYON010043526.1:0-50901 GCA_963573935.1 Arctocebus calabarensis | reverse complement strand
GCTGGCCAGACCCTGGTGCTGCCACCGTCCCAGTGCTGCCCAAGGCCACACCTCCCTGGCCCTTTGGTTCCAGCCTATGGATATCCACTCACCCCCACAGGCTGCCACTGCTGTGCTGTGGCTGGACTAGATGGACAGCACCGGGCCTGGTGGGAAGAGCAACTGCCTGCCCAAATGAACTGCCACAGGCAGGGACAGCTGGACACAAAGAGTTTATTTTTGTATTTTGTACTGGGCCTGCACACTCCACCCCAAAGGGTCTGTAGCCTGAGGCCCCGAAAGCAGGCCCCAGTGGTAACTGGCTCTGGTCTGAGGCCAGCCCCTGGCGCCCACCTGTTACCCCACCCCCTTGCCCGTTGACCGCGTGCACTGAGTGTCACTTTGCTGCAGCTCATTTGTTTCCAATAAAAGTTTCTGTGATTTAGTGTGGACCTGGATGCGGCGCGTGGGCGGGGAGTGTAGTGGGGGTGGGGCCAACGTCTGGTAACCCAGCAACAGCGCAGAGCCCGCTGGGTACCGGAGCTGTTGAGTCAGGACCGTCACCTAGATGGAGGCACAAATGCTGGACTCAAGCAGATCCTTTTCAGAAGGAGATAATCCGATTCTGGACCCGGACCTGTATGACACATACAGCTTTGACGTCCCAGACCCTGGTCTGCTGGTGGAAAAAAATGGTGAGGGGGCCTGGCCTCCTCCCCTAAGGCCCCTTTATGGAGCAGAGCCCAGGCTAAGGTTCCGTTCCAGGGATGACCCCACTACCCCGGGCAGTTCCTGACCGGCTGCCCACACTTTCGAGGTTGGGGGGTCCAAGGTCACAGTGACCGTGTCCAACTCCCGCTCGCAGAGTTGTCTTTCACCGAGCCGCCGCAGGTCCTTCCGCTCTTGACTGGCAGCCAGCAGTGGCAAGGCAAGTCCCCGTGTGCCCGTGCCCACCAACTGTGGCTACTCCTGCGTGGACACCTCCACGACATCGTCGAGAAGGTGCACATCGCCCTGGGCGTCTGCTGGGGCCTCTTTAAGGGGCTGGTCCCTCTGCAGCCCTCACCTGGTGCGTTGTCCCACCACAGGAGAAGACAGCCGAGCTGCATGTGGCCAGCCTTACGCACGGGCTGGAGCCGCTGCGCCGTCTGGAAGTGGCGGCCGGGCTGCGCTCCGTGGCACCGGACCCCATGGGTGAACGCTTCGTGGTGCTGGACGGCGCGGGTCACCTGCATCTGCACAGAGAGGATGGATGGGCTCAAGAGAAGCTCCCAGCGCCTGTGGCACTTACGGGGCTGGTTGCCGTGCTGGGTCCCCTGGGCGCTGTGGGTCGCTTTGTAGGCTGGGGCCCTGTGGGGCTGGCCATCCTAGGGCCCAGCTTCAACCTGCTATGGCGGAGCCAGCCGGGTGTGGGCGGGGCGCCAGGATGCGAACCGACCTGCTGCCTGCCGGCACCTGACTGGGGGCTGCTGCTTGTGGCCCACGTGAGCGGTAGCCTGGCGCTCTGGAAATTCCGCTCAGGTGGTCGCCGCCTGGTGCTGCGCGGGCCACCCCTGCAACCGCCACCAAGCCCAGCCAGCCAGCTCAAGCGTCTGGCTCTGGGACCAGCACCTCCCTATGAGGCCCGGTATTGCTTCGCGGCCTGTGGTTCGGCCGTGCTCACCTTCGATCTGCAGGTCTGGGCTCTCGTAGATGTGCGCAGGGACCTGCACAAAACGTGAGGGGGTCCGCAGGCGAGAGCCAGTTGCGGCAGGGGCACAGGCCACTTATGTACAAGGCTAAGACCTCTGGCCACCCCTGTCATTCCCCATCCGCAGCACCATCTCGGACCTGGCTTACTGTGAGGAGATAGAAGCAATGGTGACAGCTTCCCGGGACAGCACGGTGAAGGTGTGGGAGGCCGACTGGCAGATCCGGATGGTGTTCGTGGGCCACACAGGTGCGCCCATTCTCTGTCCACCTCAAGCTTTGGCCAGGCCTCTCAGCGCTGGCCTGCAGGCAGAGCTCACGGCTCTCCTGCCTGCTCCTGGTGCACACAAGTGACCCGCGCCCCTCCCGCAGGTCCAGTGACCGCGCTGGCTGTGCTCCCGAACTCTACCCTGGCATTGTCGGCCTCACAGGACGGGACGCTACGTACATGGGACTTGCGGGCAGCAGCACAGGTGGGCGAGGTGGGGCTATGCTACTGGGGCCAGGACGCGAGGTCGGGGCGCGTGAGACAGCTGTTGGCACCTGTAGGCCCTGGCTGGCCTGTGCTCTCGGTGTGTAAAAACAGCGTCGAGCTCTGGTGCCAGCGGGAGCTCTACTCGCCACTGGCTCGTCTGCCCGCACCAGTGCTCCTTCTGCAGGTGGCGCCCACGCTTCCGGCGCCCACGCACCCGTCGCTTCCCACACGCCTTGTGTGCGCCTGCGCTGATGGCTCGGTCTACCTGGTGTCGGCTGCGACTGGGCGCACAGTGAGCGCACTGCTACTGGAACCCGAAGACCGCGCAGCTGCCGTGGCCTACTGCCTTCCGTGGGAGGCGCTCTGGCTGCTGACGCAGGCCGGGCACCTGGTGCGAGCCAACGCGGCCCTCAACCCCATGCTCGTGCTGCACCGCGTGCAGCCGCCGCCTCCCCAGGCACCGCAGCCCTGCTGCCTGCACCTGTACAGCCACCTCACAGACCCCAGCAGCGCGTTTGCCTCCTGGGAGCTCGTGCGCCAGAACAGGGGCGAGCCGCGCCGCAGCACTGTGGCCTGGGCCTGGAAGAACAAGAACCGGTGGGTGCTGGAGCTGGTGAGGACCAGCCAGACGGACCTGGCGACAGGGCTGCACCAACAGTCTCAACGCCACCCACAGGTTCTTGCCGGTGGCGGGGCACACTGACGGCACGCTGTCAGTGCTTGAGTGGTTCTCATCCGAGACTGTATTCCACACAGAGGCTCACAGCCCGGGTCCGGTCACCGCTATTGCATCCACTTGGAACAGCATCGTGTCTTCGGGTTGGTACCTCCCTGCCCAAGTGGTCATCCTGGGAGCTCCTCCACTCCCCCAAGACCCGGCACTAGTCGTACTGTTTGCAGGCGGAGACCTGACAGTGAAGGTGTGGCGAGTCTTCCCCTACGCGGAGGAGAGTCTGAGCTTACTGCGCACCTTCTCCTGCTGTCACCCAGTCATGACACTCTGTGCCCTTGGCAAACGTGTCACCGTAGGCTTTGAGGACCCAGACAGTGCCACCTATGGCTTGGTACAGTTTGGTCCAGGTGAAAGCCAGAGATTCGACCACCGGCCCCAAGATGACCCCACAGACCATATCACTGGTGAGGAGCAGGGGGAAGGGGGAGTCTTCACCGCCAGCTGCTCCGCCCTGACCTGACCCCCGCCCCCAGGCCTGTGCTGCTGCCCGACGCTCAAGCTGTACGCCTGCTCCAGCCTGGACCGCACTGTCCGCATCTGGACCGCCAAGAACCGCCTGCTGCGGTGGGCTGGGGCCGAGGGTGGGCCGGGCTAGGAGGCAGCTGGCTGGGCTCTCCTACCTAGGCCCCTCCCCAGACCAGTGGCTGGAGAGGCAGAGAGCCTTGCCCCACCTGTTTCCTTGTTTGGAATCAGGCATGGACTCTAGCTCCTGTACCCCTCTAGGCTCCTGCAGCTGAACAGTGCCCCTCAGGCTCTGACCTTCTGCAGCAACAGTGGAGACCTGGTGCTGGCACTGGGCTCACACCTATGCCTGGTATCCCATGGGCTCTACCTGCCCACATCCTACCTGGTTAAGGTGCGCTGGAGGACAGGGTGGGCTAAGTGGGGCCACTGCAGGCAGACATGGCTACCTAGGCCAGGAATCCAGGCTCCTTTCTCCTGCCCAGAAGCTGTGCGGGAAGGCTCCTGACATCGTGGATGACCCTCCACTGCCGTTGACCAGCCGGCAGTCGCTGACCTCTGCCCAGCTGCAGAGGCTTGCCAGCCTACATGGGGCAGCCAGCCTCAGGTCTAGTGGCAGGCCCCTTGGCCATCGGGGAGGCTTGACCAGCCCCAGCACCTGCTTCCCTTCCAGACCCCATCCCAGCCTCTGCCCTGACCCGCTGGTATGCCACCCTGTGTCCTACCTGTGCCTGTTCCTATCTGCAGTGCTGCCTTGTCCTTCATGCATCACGAGATGGTCCCTCTTCAGCAACCAGTGGCAGAGGAGGTAGATGGGTCCTCCTTATTCCTGTCCCCTCCCAGGCTCAGACCTGGATCCCTGTGGTTGCCTGGGCAGCATGTTGCAAAGTTCAAGAGAGACTAGGTTGACTCGGTGCCTGTGGCTCAATGGGCTAAGGCGCTAGCCACGTACACCTGAGCTGGTGGGTTCGAATCCAGCCTGGGCCCGCCAAACAACAATGATGGCTGCAATAAAAAAAAAAAAATGGTCAGGCGTTGTGGTGGGTGCCTGTAGTCCCAGCTACTTGGGAGGCGGAGGCAAGAGACTCGCTTGAGCCCAGGAATTGGAGGTTGCTGTGAGCTGTGATGCCACGGCACTCTATCCAGCGTGACAGCTTGAGTCTCTGTCTCAAAAAAAAAAAAAAAAGAAAGACTAGATTGATCTCTGACCCCCTCCTCAGGACTTGGAAGCTCTAGTGGCCCGAGATCGAGACCTTCAGCAGCTGAGGGTGGGGCTGGTGGTCCCAGCAGACCGGCCCCCACCCTCCTGGCAGCAACGCCAAGAAGCCTTTGACAATTACCTACATCTGATCTATGGCACCAGCCTGCTGGTGGGTGTTGGGCCCCCTCCAAACCAAGGCCCTGGCCTCTTCCCTTTCCATAGGCCTCTAACACAGCATGTGGTCCTCCCCCTCTCAGGGCGTGCAGTCCGGAAAGGAGTCCTGGCAGTGGAACACTGGGAACCTCACAGTGGAGAGAGAGATCTGGAACATGTGTGCCCTGCCCAGAGCTGCCCCCTGTCTCTGGCAGGCTGGGGTCAGCACTGAAGCACAAACAGTACCAACAGCCCTGCCCCCTCAGGGCTTGGGGACCCTAGGCCGGCGCTATGCCCGCCCTCCCAGAGTCACCTTGCCCATCCCACCCACCCACCGGAGGGTACATAGCAGGGCCTCCCAGGTGAGGCTCCCATCTCTTCCCTCCCCCACCCAGGCCCTGATCTCAGCCACTGCCTCACCCGTGCCCTGACCTCCGGCCCCCATCTGGTCACTCCCTCCATGTCCTAGCTTCTGGCTCGCTCCTCCCTATGCCACGACCTGGGTCTAAGCCTGGATCTTCAGCTACAGTGGGAGCAGCTCCAAGGGTGGATGACCACTGCCCAGTACCCACCATCTTCCCACCTGAGGCACAGGGTGAGGGACCCAGGCAGGTGGGGTACAACCTACCCAAGGGCAGAGCTGCAGGGGTTCTGGGGGGCTGCCTCTGTTCTGAGACCCTATCTGCTTCCCAGGTCCCCCTGCTGCTGAAGAGACGGCCCAAGGAGCCTCTCTCTAACTTTGGGGGCTTCTTTCCTGCCACGGCACAACCCCTCAAGGTTAGGCACCCTCATCCCCTCAGGGGCAACCCACTTCAGGAGGTCACTATTCTTGTGTACCCCATCTTCCCTTTGCTTATAAAGCTCTCTATCCAAATCTGACTCAGCGGCCATGCCCAGCTACAGCCCAGAGGGCCAGGCCACAGCCCTCCTCCACCCACCCCTGGGCCCACCAGACCCAGTTCAGGTGAGGCTGTATTTGTGGACACTGGCTCTGCACTCCTAACCCAGGACTAAGCCAGGGCTCCCAGAGCAGACACTAAGCAAAGGCAGAGCTGCTACCGGCTATTTGTGCCTACATAGCCCTCTTCCTGATGGAGGTACTGGGCGGGGGGTGGGGGGGGGTGGGGGGTGTGTGTGTGTCCATGAGCTTCTCCTGGAAGACCAGAGCCCCTGTCCTTTTGGGAGCTGGCCCACACAAGGTGCCCAAGCAGACCTCAATGCCTCTCCCAGCACTGTCCCTTCTCAGATGGGCTGCTGGCCTTTCTGGTGGGTAGCACCGTCAAGCTCTCTATTGCCCTGTTCTTCTACACTCCTTCTTACCCATGCCCTTTCTTGCTACATGTGGACACCCCACTCCAGGGCTGGGGACCGGGTCCTGGGTGGAGCACGTAGGCATGCTCAGGCTCCTGGGCCAGCTGATTCTCACTGACCCCCCCCTGCCATCTGGGTATGGACAGCAGCGGCTGCTGCCTAGTCTGGCTCTGGAGGCCTGGCAGAGCTGGCTAGGGGCTGGAAAGCTCTGCAAGGTCATGAGGTGACCCAGAGAAGCATCTGGGCAGGGGTAGTCCAGGTTTTCAGCACCTGCTGTGCTCCCCCTCCCCTAGTACCCGCTGCCCGTCAGCTTCCCAGGCTGCGTGCCCAACTCTGTGGTGCTGCAGCAGATGTGGCTGCCCAGAGAGGTCAGCTGCCCGAGCTCCCTCGCCTGGCTCACGCCCCAGAAGAGACATAAGGCAAGAGGGCCAGGCTGGGTGGCAGGGCAGGGCTCAAGGAGGACTGTGCTACCCCCATCCCAGCAGATAACGTCTGCACGCTCCCCTCTGCAGCCGAGTACCAGCCAGGATGACCTATGGCTGCAACGGCACAGTAGGCAGTTTCGCACCCAGTGGCAAAAGGAACTCACCCAATGGTTTGGGGAGGAGGAAGGAGAAGAGGAAAATGTGGACCTGGAGGATGACAGGACCTCAGCTTTCCCGAAGTCTGATGTGTCACCATCCGACCAACAGCTGAAACTGGTTCGTGGAGAGGTGTGGGTCACCCTCAGACCATGCTGCAGAGTGGGCTGGCTCTGACACCGCGAGAGGCGGTGTCTACAGCTGCTGTGGCTCCCCCTAGGGCTCTGCAGATTTAACCCTGGAGTCCTCACACTCCCCTGAAGCTGCCAGTACTGAGATCAGATGGAAATACTACGGGAGTGCATCTTGGGAAGAGTACTTTGGGCACCTGCCCAGGTTTCTGCACTTTTTCATCTGCCAGGACTGGTTCAAAAGGCTGTTCCCCAGCTTCAGCCTGGAGGTTCGGGGTGTGGGAAGCTCAGGGTAGGGCAGGGCAGGGGTACACTTGGTATGGAGTGGGAGTCAGGGCTGCGGCACACTGACCCCGCAGGCTTACCCCGAGATGGCCAGAGTGGAGGGCCTGGTTTCACTACTCCTGGATTTGCTGAAAGAGGTCACATGGGCGGACCGAGTGCATATCCTGTATGCGCTGCTGCGGCTGCTTCCTGACATGAACAGCACTCTCTACGGGCGACTGCAGGGCACCGTCCTGTACTTGCTCAACCTGGACCAGCCCCCCAGCTTTCAGGTGCGCCCCTCAGCCCACCCCCCTGCAACCCCTTTCCTGTCACACTCACCGAGCATGGTCCCCTCTTCTGCACTCAGGACCAGACCCAGAAGCAGTTTGTGATCCTGGCGCTGCAGCTACTTCTGGCCTGCTCCCTGGAGTCCCGTGAAGTGGTGCTGGAGCTCATGACCTACTATCTCTACTCGCCAGCCCCCTGCCGGTGAGTGTCGCTCCACTGGGCCCTGCTCACCTGTTGGGAAGGCCTCGGGATAAGCCACATGCATCTGTCCCAGACCAGAGATCAAGAAGCTGCTGGACGGGCTGGGCCTGTGGGACCCAGAGGGCTTCCTGCTCAAGGAGCTGCTGACCTGGGTCCAGGGCCCTAACTTAGAGTCCAAGGCTGCACTGCGTAGGTACTGCTGCCAGAAGCTGGAGGAACTGATCCAGAAGCTGCAGGTTTGGGCTGCCAGGGGTTAGGTGGGCCACCTCTGGGAAACCTCTGGCTGTCTTGGAGGCTTTCCTGCAATCATCGGGGAGAGCCAAGTGAGGCTAGGGGCTCCTCACCTTGCCCAGCTCTGGGCCCAGCATACTCCCCCCAATGCATCTTCGGCCTCTCCCTTGGGCTGGGGCTTGGGCAGTGGGACTTTCAGTGTCCACTCGAGGGTTCTAGGAACAAGGGCACTTCTTCCCCTGCAGGTGGGCACGGTGCGGGCACCATCTATAGCCCAGTTGTCTACAGTGCTGTCCAGGGTTTCAGATGATACCTTGGTGGCACTTTCTGCTTCCAAGGAGACTGCAGCGTTGCAGGCTTTGATGTTCCCCAGGTCACTTGCAGGCACCTCATTGACACCTTCAGCCACCTCCTGGTCGCCCTTCAGCATCTCTGAGAGGCTCTCACATGCCTTGGAGATGCCTATGCTGGTGTTCTCATCTGTGGAGCCAGACCCAGCTGCCCTGCAGACACATACCCGGCGCAAGCTCTCGGATATGCTGCAAACTTTCCCTGCAGTGCCCCAGACCCGAGCAGGCTCCTCTGTGCCCTCAGTGCTACTTGACCAGCTGCTGCCGCTGGAGAAGACGGACTGGTCACAGTCACAGATGCTGGACCTAGGCCTCATTGACATGCTCAACTTATTCTGCATGAAGAAACGGGCGCAGCAGCAGAGTTTGGCCCATGAGTCTACACTCCCACGCCTGCCAGGGCCCAACACAGTGGTGCCGCCCCCCCGGGCTCAGTGGTGTGTGGAGCATGGGCACCACCTGCACAGGGCAGCTGTGTGGCAAGTGGCTGGGCCCAACTGAACCTACCTCCTTACCCCCAGGCACCACCCCATTCTCCGACTTCAGGAGGTCAAGAAGGTTCCGGGCTCTAGGATAAGACTAAGGGGTGAGTGGGTACAGGGGTAGAGAGGGGACCCTAACCCCACCCCTGCCTGCAGCCTCACTGTGCTGCCTGCCATAGGCCGGATGCTATCCCGGCTCTGTGCTGGCCACACCCTTGACGGCTCCATCCGGACATTGAAGCTGCCACTGCCCCGAGTGGACCTGCAGCCTTTCCCGCCTGGCTGGCCCAGGCCTGCCCGCTCTCGGCCCCCACTGCTCCTGCAGCCCGCCCTGCAGCGCTACTTCCTATTGGATGACACGGACCCTGACAACTACCGCTGAGCTGGCTGGTTGGCAACCTGACGCCCCCACCTTCCCTTACTCCCAGCGTGACAAGTAGCACCTGCCGTCGAGCCCGTCATTGGCCTTGACCAAGGACCAGTATCAAATAAAGTCCAGGAACTTCAGCAAGCTTAAGGCCATTTCTTTCTCTGGAGGGCCCCGGGGTGAGCAAGGTCTGGCTGACCTGCAGGCAGCCAGTCGTCCGTGGAAGGCAGGAGCGGGGGACATAGCAGAGTCTGTGATGCGTGGTCCATAGCATCAGGACGTGGTCAGCATGTGTTGAGCAGCACTGGTGCTTGGGGGAGGCCTGACCAAATGGAGGGAGACAGTGTGGGCAGCACACCGCCACTTGCATTCAGCCAAAGCCATAGGTCAGGCTCGGCACCCGTAGCTCAGCAGTTAGGGCACCGGCCACATACACTAGGACTGGAGGGTTCCAATCAGGTCAGGCCTGCTAAACGACAATGACAACAACAACAAATGTAGCTGGGCATTATGGTGGGTGCCTGTAGTCCCAGCTACTTGGGAGGCTGAAGCAAGAGAATTGCTTAAGCCCAGGAGTTTGAGGTTGCTGTGAGCTGTAACGCCACAGCACTCTACTGAAGGTGACAAAGTGAGACTCTGTCTCAAAAACAAAACAAAACAAAGCTATAGGTCAGTTACTGGGTGTTCAAATGGGAGACTTCTCTTAGAGAGGGTTCCCAGCCAGCCTGTGGTCAGGTGTGGAGGAGAGTGGAGAAGGGTGTGGGTAACCAAAGGTGTGTGTGCAGCAGGGCGTTTAGTGTTGATCACACAAGTACAGGTGTGAACCACCATGCCTGGCTGTCACTTTTACTCTAGAAAGGAGGACGAAGGAACCACGTCTCCATCTGAGAAGCAGTCAGCAGCCTCTGGACCAATCCGTCCACTGGTGGTGAGAGATGGTCGCCTGAGTTTCAAGTTCTGGAGCCTGCAGAGCACTAGCGGGACCTCCTGCAGAAGCAGCTTTGCATTACTTTTGGGAAGTTCTCCCAGCTCTTTACGTTCTTTTGTTGGGTTGTCTAAGGAGTAGTTTCTTTACTGAGAGTATTTTCAGCTTTTGATTTTAGAAGTGTCTCCTCACCTGCGCAGTGGGTACTTCGAACGTTTCCTGAGAAAGGCGACCCTCCCGGTTGGTTTGTGCCCACAGGAGACAATCAAGACTGAGACTAGTTATGGGAGGCAAATACAGGTCTGAGGGACTGCTCAGCAATCTGGGCCAAGGGCCCCATCTCCTAATGTTGCAAGAAGACTAGGCCCAACGGAGAGAATGGGCACCCAAACACCACGTTTATAAGAGGAAGGGGTTTATTCACTGACCAGGAGCTTATGGCATAGACGAATTCCAAATGGCCACACTCCTCAACTGGCTTGGTCTTTCCCTTTTTATTGACAGTCAAAAAGTTCCACCCTACAGGTACCCTTCTTTTTGGCCAGTTTGAATCAAGTGGGAGATGCTATTCCAGCCCCTATAGAACGATAGTATTTCATAGAACTTGGGAATTTCCAAGTTCCAGAAAGTTAGGTTTACAAATTTCTAAGGGCTGAGTCACCATGGAGAGGACCCTGCAAGTGTATCCTTGTGCTGTCCTTGAGAAGACCTGTTCTCACCCTTCTTGGGTATACTCTCTCAGTCTATTTTACTTATGTTTTAAATTATAAATAGTATGGCTATAAATTTTCTTGTCTACATCAAGTACTTAACGTGCATGATACTGGCTAGGTGGTGCTTCTACATTGGTAGATGGTGTGAGTGTGGTGGTTAATTCCTGTGGCATCCATGGTGTTTAAAAAAAAACCAAAAAACATTATGGCATCAGCTGGTTTCATCTCAGTAAGGAAAGATTTGCCAGCACAAAGTATGTTCTCATAGGCATTTTTGTTTTACAATGACAAATTGTTTTCCACAGTGTATCAATTTATGCTCCTACTAGAGCTTATAATTATTTTGGTTGTTAACTGTTAGTGCAAGCACTTTATTTTGTGAAACTTTCAAATTTTTTGAGTCTGTTAAGTGTGAAATTTTGACTCTTCTTGGCTTTTTTTTTTGAGACAGTCTAACTTTGTCTCCCTGGTAGAGTGCCCTGGCATCATAGCAGGCAGGGCAACACAGCAACCTTTAAATCTTGGGTTCGAGCAATTCTCTTGTCTCAGCCTCCGAAAGTAGCTGGGATTACAGGCGCCTGCCATAATGCTCAGCTATTTTTAGAGATGGAGTCTAGCCCAGGCTGGTCTCCGACTGGTGAGCTCAGGTGATATTCCCAACTTAGCCTCCCAGAGTGCTGGAATCACAGATGTGAGCCATAGGTGCCCTGCCCTCTTTGTGGCTTACATTTGCATTTTAAATTGGTTTTATTTTTATTTATTTACTTATTTTCAACCTCCAGTTCTTGGGCTTAAGTGATTGTCTTGCCTCAGCCTCCCGAGTAGCTGGGACTACAGGTGCCTGCCATAACACCTGGCTATTTTCTTTTTGTGGTTTGGCCTGGGCTAGGTTTGAACCCACCACTCCTGGTACATGGGGCTGGCACCCTACCGATTGAGCCACAGGTGCCACCCTGCATTTTAAATTGTTAATGGGATTGAGATTCTTTTCATATGTGTACTGGCCTTAGTATTTCTTTGAGAATTGAATGACTTTTGCTCAGTGTTCTTTTAAAACCTTGACCTTTTTGAATACTAAAATACAAGTAACAAAAAAATTTGAGATTTTTAAGCAGTGCTGAGACTAGGGTATAAGAAATCAATCCCCAGCCCCTTTTTACAATCCTGGTTGAACACTGGACTGAATTCAGTAACTGAACATTTTCTAAAATTATGCATAATGTTTCTGGGTACAAAATTCCTAATTTTTTTTTTTGCTAGGGATTTGTTGAACAACTTGAATCTGAGAAGTGCCGTCTTCCTGTGCTCCACAAACTTTTCTTTCCTCGTGTATTATACGTGCCTGTTGCCTATTTGTTCTCTCCTTGGTGAATTCCAATTAGCTATAAGACAGGTCTTGGCACTCTGAATCATCCAGTTGTCTTAAATCATCTGTAATTTACATCTATCAATCTCTGTGTCATATTCTGGGTAATTATTCTGATTTCCCATTCATAATTCCCTCTCCAGGGGACTTTTTAAAATTTCAATTTATCGGCTTAGTGCCTGTGGCTCAAGAGGCTAAGGCGCCAGCCACATACACCTCAGCTGAAGGGTTCCAATCCAGACTGGGCCCTCCAAACAAGGATGGCTGCAACCAAAAAACAGCCCAGCATTATGGCGGGTGCCTGTAATCCCACCTCCCTGGGAGGCAGAAGCAGGACAATTGTTTGAGCCCAAGAGTTGGAGGTTGCTGTGAGCTGTGATGCCATAGCACTCTACCCAGGGTGACAGCTTAAGGCTCTGTCTCAGAAAAAAAGAAAAAAAAAGTGTATTAAAATTTCAATTTATCAAAGATTTTTTACCATAGTAGGCATGCTTGCTTCATAACATGTATCTGACAATACCAAGAACTGAAGATTCTGAGAATTTCTTTATACATTGATTTTTAAATTATTCACTCATTTTGCTTTGCTGCCTTTTTTATTGATTATCTTTGTCACTCCATCTTTAAAAGAGATTTTAGGGGAGGTTGAAGCATGAGAATTGCTTGAGCCCAAAAGCTGGAGGTTGCTGTGAGCTGTGACACCACAACACTGTACCAAGGGCAAAATACTGCGACTGTGTCTCAAAAAACAAAAAAAAGATTTTAGGAAGCTTCCTCAGGTCATTTGAATATATGCCTATTAAAGAACTCATGATTTTCCTACCTCTTCATGCCCCCTGGTTTTAGTGAAAGACTGACATTCAAGAGGTTGACAAGGTCAGAAATAACTTAGGCGACTCCTCAATATCTATCTCCATCATACCCAGCATCTAGCCATTCTCAAGTCCATCTCTGTGTATACCATGCAATTCTCCTGAACCCATCACTTCCAAAACTTTCTTCAGCTGTATGACCAATGAATTAGTCAAAACTATTACTTCTCACCAGTGTGATCCTGACAGACTCCTAACTAGTTCCCACACATCTCAGTGCCTCTGGTCAGTTCTGTCATTTGCACTAGTTTCCAGTACCTAAAATTTCATCAGATCACACTTTCAAACTTATATAACAAGTCAGAAAAGAAGTTTCCAAACAGTTCAAAATATAATAATAGGTTCAGCTCCCATAGATCAGTGGTGAGGGTGCCAACCATGTACACCAGGGCTAGTGGGTTCGAACCCAGCCCAGGTCACCTAAACAACAATGACACCTGCAACAACAACAACAAAAAAAGTAATCAGGCAGTGCGGCAGGCGCCTGTAGTCCCAATTATTTGGGAGGCTAAGGCAAGAGAATCACTTAAGCTCAAGAGTTTGAGGTTGCTGTGAGTTGTGACACCATGGCACTGTACCAAAGGTGACATAAAAAAAAACAAGAATGTGTTTCAGCTCCATCCAGGTAAACACCAAAGATGTAAAGTCTTCAACTTTACTTTTTTATTTTTTTTGGGGGGGGGTTCTCAAGTGATTCTCTTGCCTCAGCTTCCTAAGTAGTGGGGCTCCAGGAGCCGTCACAATGCCTGGTAATTTTTTTGTTGTAGTTGTCATTGTTGTTTAGTTGGCCTGGACTGGGTTCAGTGTATGTGGCTAGTGCTGTAAGCACTGTGCTATGAGTGCCAAGTCAAAGATATGATTTAAATAGAGTATATTAATCACTAGTGTGGCTTTTATAAGTCCATTAGACTTTTCTTTTGATACGTGCTTTTTAATATGTCATTATATTATAGATGAATCTCACACAGTTAAATGGATTTATTATTTATTTATTTTTTTTATTGAGACAGTCTCAATTTGTCACCCTCAGTAGAGCTATGGCATCACAGCTCACAGCAACCTCAAATTCCTGGGCTCAAGTGATTCTCTTGCCTCAGCCTCCCTAGTAGCTGGCACTACAGGTGCCTGACACAACGCCTGGCTATTTTTGTTTGTTTGTTTGTTTTTGTTTTGTTTAGCAAGTATGGGCCAAGTTCAAACCCAGCACCCCTGGAACATGTGGCCAGCACCCAACCACTGAACTACAAATGCCTAGCCAAGTTAAATGGATTTTGATAAAAGGAAATTTTCTTTGCAATTGCAGTGAGGTCCAAAAATATCTGTTGGAATTGTACTTTTGCTTTGGAAATATCTGATGCAAATTTGTGTGGGAATTTAGATCTCATTTCTTGTTCTAACTTTTGGCAATACAGAAAATGTATTAAAGAAGCTTGACGTTACTTAAGATTCAAACAAGTTTAGTTTTTGTCTAAAAAACTTTGACACAATATAAATTCTGCATACACATACTGTACTGCCTGGTAGGTTTAGATTTGAATACATTAGGAAACAATCAAATTTGACTAAAGAAACAGTTTTCAGAGGCTTTCAGTGTACAAGAATAGTAGTTAAAGTACATCTTTTCATTCAGAAAAAAATTATTATTGCCCCGAGTTTTAAAAATCACAATAAAACGGGGTGGTGCCTGTGGCTCAGTGAGTAGGGCACCAACCCTATATACCAGCGGTGGTAAGTTCAAACCTGGCCCTGGGCAGAAAACTGCAAAAAAAAAAAAAAAAAAAAGAAAAATCACAATAAAACTTCTAAGTTATTGTACTGTGCAGTAGAGCAACTTGGAACAGTTAACTTTTACTTCTGTCCAAAATTTATGGAATAGAAATTAGATCCCTAATTAATGAATAACATTAATCTTTGACACAGCTAGTTCACTAGTACGTGACAGATGCAAGTATATTCTGCAAAGTTCTACTGCTGAATTATACAATGAGGTTCAGCACCTGTAGCTGAAAGGGCTAAGGCGCCAGCCACATACACTTAAGCTGGCGGGTCGAATCCAGCCCAGGCCCGCCAAACAGTGACAGCTGCAACAAAAAAATAGCCAGCCATTCTGGTGGGCACCTGTAGTCCCACCTACTTGGGAGACAGAGGCAGGAGAATCACTTGAGCCCAAGAGTTGGAGGTTGCTGTGAGCTGTGATGCCGGGCCCTTGATCCAGGGCAACAAGTTAAAGCTCTGTCTCAAACAAACAAACAAAAAAAGGAATTAAACAATGAATTAAAGGCTAAAACCCAATTATAGCACAAGAATATAGGGAAAAGGGAAAAAGAGAGGAGGGCAGGGGGGAGGATGGATGGAGGGAGGGCAATCGGTGGGATCACACCTATGGTGCATCTTAGCAGGGTACTGGTGAAACTTATTAAATGTAGAATATCAATGTCTTCATATAGTGATTAAGAAAATGCCATGAAGGCTATGTTTAACAGTACGACCAAAATATTTCAGATTGTATATGAAGTCAGCAAATTGTGCCCCATGATTGCATCAATGTACACAATTATGATTTAATAAAATTATTAAAAAAATAACGGGGGAGGAGCCAAGGTGGCGATCTGTAGCCAGCTTTCCGCAGAGGTTCCCGTCCAGAAGAGGAGTTAAAGGACAGAAACTCAGCAAGAAAGCCAGTGGTTTGGATTTGAGCCAGAAGAAAAAGTTGAAGAGCGCACATCAACCCTGCTGGGGTGACCTGAGACCCCAAGGACACAAACAAAAAGGTACAGAGCACATCACCAAACAGACGGGAGTCCACTCCCCCATGAGAGAGGCTCGCAGTATACTCCATACCTCCATACAAACAAGTGAGCAGAGTTCAGATGTCCTCCCACTCTACCCCATGGGAGAGACCCTCTAAAAACCAGACCTCCTTCCCCTACTAGGGTGCCACAGAGCTCTCCCACCAGGCATAAAACTGTATATACTCTCTACCTGCAAGTTGGTGTTCCTGGTATTCCCCTCCACTCTCACCCCAAGGTATGGAGGCCTATCCCCTACAGAGTCCAGATTCTTGGAGATTTTCTCGAGGGGAGTGGATGGGGCACAGACTGTTCCTGATTTGTGCTGATTTTCCAGTTCAGGAGTGGTGAGAGGGGAGTGAGCCAAGAGGAGACACTGCTGGAAGGAAAGTCTCCTGAGGCACAAAATGACAGCCAGCTCCAGGAACAATAGCAGCAGAGCTGGACCCCTGGGGATGTTTTGAGGAGACACTCCCAGTCTTCTGGGCGGCCAGGGGAAGCGGGTGGCTTCTCCAGTGATAGTCACTGGCAGAGCGGACTGGCAGCCAAGGCATGTGAAGGATATGCCTGGGGCTGTACTGGCCAGGACAGAGTGCAGGGATTAGAATACTCCCAGAGAGGCTGCTTTGCTTATCTTGAGACTAACCTGGCCCTCAGGGGATGAAAGCTGAGACAAAGGGCTGGAACTCACAGACTGAGTAAGACCTATTTGCAGCCCCAGTCTGATCAGGGAAAATAGCCTTGACAGAAATAAATTCTGTGAACTTGTTCTGTTCTAGCAGCAACATTAATCAGGGACAGGGCTGGAACTCAGTGAATTGCCCCAGCCCCTATCAAGGTTGTCAGGTTGTCAGGCCTCACTTCCCCCTGCCAAAGAGTGACAGGGAGTAGCAGACTGGTTGTGGAGCCACAGACCTCACTGTGACCCAGGCAGGTACAAACCCCTGGAGCATCTGCTCAGTGGAGGAAATTGGATCACAACTGTTACCACTGACTGGGTGTGACAGAGGGGCAAGGTGGGGAAGGAGACACCAACCTTCCCAGACTAATCTACTCACTGAGGGGGCACCTGCCTGAGCTCACAGAGCACCGGAGTGAATTATACTAGAGCTTCCAGCAGATCCTGCTATCTAGTTGCCAGAGACTTTTTAACTCTTCCATTTGAGATAGGTGCTGGATAGGACAATTGATTGGGACCTCTTTAACTGGGCTAATCACCTCCTCAACTGGAACACTTTTACTACTCCTGGTGGGACTGCAAAATGATACAACCTTTTTGGAAGGAAGTATGGAGAACTCTCAAAGAACCCAAGCTAGACTTTCCAAAGTCCTCAAGAGGACTTTCCAAAGTGGTACCCTGGGTGTATGGTAGTGGGAAGGTTTCATTTGGCTTTTTCTTTTTTGGGGCCTGTAAATATGTTTTTATTTTTATTTATCTTTTTTATTGTTGGGGATTCATTGAGGGTACAAGAAACCATGTTACACTGGTTGCATTTGTTGGGTAAAGTCCCTCTTACAATTGTGTTTTGCCCCCAAAAGGTGCAGCACACACCAAGATCCCACCCCCTCGCTCCTTCCCTCTCTCTACTCTTCCTTTCCCTATCCCTCCCTCATTCTTTCTCTCTCTGCTCTCCCCTTCCCTCACCCCCACCACGTGATAATTGTCATTAATTGTCCTCATATCAAACTTGAGTACATGGGATTCATGCTTCTCCATTCTTGAGATGCTTTACTAAGAATAATGTGTTTCACTTCCATCCAGGTTAATACAAAGGCTGTAAAGTCTCCATTTTTTTTTAATGGCTGAATAGTTAGGAATCGATATTTTAAAATAAAAAAATACAAGAGAATTAATGCACAAAAGAAAATTTTAAATTATATAAAAGTTTGATAAAGTACATCTATTCAAGTAAGTGAAGAAAGCTTCCACAACAGGCAGCTAGTGTCTTACAAAGATCAACAGTTATTTATTTCACTAATGACTTCTTCTTTATACTTATTTGGCACTTTAAGTACATTAAAAAGAGTTTCTTATCCTGCCAAAACGATAGATTATGCCTCTGTGCACACTTTTTGTTGTCACCAAGGCTATTCTCAGTGTGTGTGTGTGTGTGTGTTTATGTCATTGAGATGTCTTAAAAATCTCTTGTGAGGGCAAAGAGCCAGCTATTTTGAGAAGACTCATTTCATAAAATAGTCTACACATCATTTTTTAAACCAAATATTTTTAAAATAATGATATGAGGGGGAAAATGTCCCTTTCCCCTACGTTTTATCTTATCCTTGGTCACATACTAAAAGGTTTTCTTGACATTCTGTATACAATATCAGTATTACAAGTATTTTCTGTAATTGAAAACACAGCTTTTCCCCTTTATTTCACAGTAGCTTAAAGGATTAACAAAGATATGAAGGCAGTGTGTCTAGTGAAAAACTATGGAATTTTAGGTACAAACACTATAGATAATCAATGAATTTGGTGTGGATGGTTCATACTTATGCATTCTAGTTGACTTAATTCTTTTTACAACTATTATTTGACTTTTAGAATGTTTCTATCTCTTACTAAGCAAACAACAATAACTTGATTTTATTGGTCCTTTTTAAAATTCCAAAATTGCTTCCTCGGTAGTCTAGAACCTAATGCCATAGATAAGCTCTCAAGGCAACTTCTCTGAGCAGAGGGTTTTATAATTAAAAATATATGAAAGGCTTTTAATTGCCTGAAGTACTCAGAAATGAGACAGAGTTATCAAATATAATCCTAATATTTGTATATGAGACATATATAGAGACAGATATTTCTCTACTGACCCAGAGGTCATATCTGGGAAATAATTCAATTGATATGCTATAAAGTATACTTAACAGTTAGCCTCAGAAATTATAGATATGTGTATATAAGGATATTTTGGCTAATTCTAAAAATATACAAAATATGATATACATAATTTAAGAATGAGAGTTCACTTTGTATGCTCCAAAAGAAATACTTATTTGGGATAAGAAGCATAACATCTAAACAACAAAGAAGCAAACTTTTCTCTTTCAAAGACCTCCGGCATTCACTAATTTAGGCTCAGAGTAACTGGGACTTGAAATTCCCACATTATTTCTTTTTTTAATATCACTTTTTAGTGATCACTTTTTAATATCGCTTTTTAGAGAAAATATGTAATTTACTACTTTATCTTATCACAAAACTTTAAGTATGACAATAAATTTTTTCCATTTATCTTGCAGACAAGACTATTATCATTTTTGCAGCTTTCTTAATGTTTGTACAAAACTAAACCAAATACTCTTTTTTAAATGAAAAAGCCACCAAGAATGTAATTTCACACATGAGTTTGGGTTATATTAGTATTAATATAACAGTATTTGTTATATAAGACAAGAAATAATACGTACTTCATGGGATTTTCTTCTCACAAATGAAATATTACTTATTTTACTCTCGTCTATTCAAAATATTCACTGTATTTCCATGTACTACCATGGGCGATAAAACCATTCTTTTCTATGATTTCACAATGACAGATAATACAATTATTTTTGTCCAGTGAATATGACTCACATCATGGTCTTTGGATACCTATATTAAAATAGTCAAGTAGGAAATTTAATAAGTAATTTCTAAAACAAGTGACTAGCTCAGAATTTTTGTATATCATAAACATACAGACATAACTACTCAGGCTAAAAAAAGAACATTTCACAGCAGAACTCTGGCCACTCAGTAGGAAGAGGAAATAGTCCTTCTTTCCTCCTTTGAAATCCTCAGTCCTGTTAGATAAAGACAAAACGATTCAGGAAACTTATATGACTACGCTATAACAACAATGGTCATGCAGAGAAATTGGGCCATTTTCACTTTGGGGGGAAACAAGTTCAAAAGTTCCAGTCCTAATTTCTATAACATTTCTAAAGAAAAGAAAAGACAAAATTAGTGCTGGGTAACTCAGAGTTACGAATTAAGCACACACCTCTACTACGGCCCCATAAGACGGGCAAAAAAGACACACAGAGCATTCACCCTCACCACTACTACAACCTACACACTCAACACAAGCCTCTCTGCTTGGTCTCACTTATTTTTGAATCATACTCAGCCTAAATCCTTACTTTTTTCTTTAGAAGACTGTAATGTCAATGTGTACAACTGACGAATGCATGTGAAAGCACTTTGTGATTTTTATCCAAGGTCTTTATAGAAGACCTATGTGGAACTATTTATATACTGGTTATAATTCCAGCTTTCCGTGAGCCACTGTGATATTTCTAAGTGCATGTCTCATCTCCTGGTTATTGGTTAATGTATTACTAGTGAGGATGAGCAATACGAATTTCCTCTCGAGTTAGTTTGGGTGCCACTAACTTCCAGAGGTCTCTGAAAAAGTCATCTCAGAAATGGAGATGGATTAAAGCTCCTCAGGAAAAAAGTTAAGAAACGTGTTAGGACATACCTTAGTCAGCTGAGGATAACATGACAGAATACATGAACTGTGTGGCTTAAACAACAGACTTTACTTTTTTCACAGTCCTGGAATCTCCAAGTCCATGACCAAGGGGCTGACGTGGCTGGTTCCTGGGAGAACTCTCTTCCTAGAGGGTGCGCTGCTGCCTTCAGCTCAGTGTGTAGTTGGATGGAGGGCTGGGGGTCGGGGAGAGCAAACTCTGATGTCTCTTCCTGTCACAGAGGGCCCTAATCCCATCACAGGGTCCACCCTCATGGCCTTATCTAAGCCTAATTCTCTCCCCAAAGCTCCATCTCCAACTACCATCATGTAGGGAGTTAGGGCTTAGACATGAATTTGAGGGGTGTGTGGGGGACATAGTGTAGTCCATAGCAGGGGAAGAAAAGTGAGGAGCACAGAGAGAGGCTGCAGGCCTGGTTCCAGCCCGTCCCTGACCTGACCATTCTCCTTTCCTCAGTACCTGATTTCTATGGCTCCCCTTCTCTTTCTCTCTTCCAGAGCCAAGTCTACTTTCTTAGCATCTAACATTTTCTTCTTAAGATCATTTATTTTAACCTAGACTTCCCCCCCACAAGAAAGATTAGAAGGGCCAAGAAATGTCCTTCACCAGCTGGGGTCTTTTATTAAGTGGAATGTGCTTGAAGGTACATTGTAGATGAGACTATCTTACTTTAAAAAGAAAATGTCATTATTAAAACGGGTATTTTAGCATCATACAAAATAGATGCGCACATGTGGTTAATGCCATTTTGCTCTATCAGTCAATTACTATCTTCGTGTCACATCAACTAGCTTAATTATACGTATAGTGGGCACTCAAAAAAACATTAATTCATTCTCTTCCTTCTTCTCCACCATTATATTCTACTTTATTGTTTCAGGCTTCTGTGCTGAAGTAACTCTTATGCAATCCTTTCTATGAGGTTGTAAATCTGGTAGGTGTACAAGTCACATGTAATGCTAGAAAATGGACATTGAAAACTCCGGAAGGGGTGGGTGGGACGAGGCAAGGGATGAAATACTACCTGCTGGGTACAATGTACACTATTTAGGTAACAGGTACACTAAAAGCACTGACTTCACCATATATAATGTAACAAAAAACTTATACCCCCCCAAATCTATTAACATATTTTTTTTAAGAAGAGACTTATTAGTCAATTTACTTCACAACAAAGACTATACACACTACATTCCTGGCTTATAAACTGCTAATCAGATGGATTCTGAAGAAAGCAACATTTTCAACTTTTGAACCCTCACCCCTCTCCAACACACACACAAACAAAAATCAGTGGACCATATATGAGGTGCACAGTTTTCTATAATACTGTGTTGATCAGATAACGTAGCCTTCAGCAGTTATCTTACTACCGGGCCCCTTAACAGTGGTTTACTTGTATTTATCTATTAACAAGTTTTTCTTAAGGTGAAAATCTTGTTCTAACTTTATAATGATAATTGAGGAATGAAGGACTTGCTTTATTAGCAAAACGAAAGTGTATTAAATAAGTAAAAATTATATGCGATTTTAAAATAAATACTTAAAATCACTCAGTTAAGCATTTTAAAGTTATAAATTCATACACTGTACTTTTCCCACTTAAATTTCTCTCTTAATAAATTGATAAATACTAGCTTAAAAAAATCTAAATAATAGGTTTATTATCATGAAAGGGAAAGATGATGTCCAGAAAATAAAAGACATAAAACTTCTTTGCTAAAAAGTGTTTTTATAAAGCATATATTATATAAGTTTTGTAGAGCATATACTATACATATGCTTTGTAAAGCATATAATATCTTAAAAATTTATCTACTCAATAACTTCTAATCATCTCTAAATATAATAGGACATAAATGCATTTCATCAGAGATGAAATTCTTCAATGACTGCTAAAATGAGAATCAAAAATTATTGTAATCTAGTAGTTTGGCTTGCAGCAAGCATTAATCAGAAGTCATAATAAATCCACATGCTTCTTTAGACAGCACATTAGTCAAACAGTTTTCTATGATAACGACAATGACTAATGGGCTCTGAGTTAGAAGGGTCAATCATAAACTCATCAAACGCTTCATTTAATTTCTTAATTTGGACAAACACAATTTGTTTATGGGAAAGATATCAGGTGTTCGTGAATGAATAATGGCTATGAAACCAAACTCCATTAATCAGCTCATGATTACAAATGACTTGGAGATTGTTTATTCTAATTTCATTCATTTGGGTCAACAAAGAAAACATGAGCAAATGAAACTATTGGGGAAAAAATGGCACCTTATTTCTCCATATTAAAAAGGCAAAGATAAATACTCTTTCAATAACTGAACCAAAAGGACTTTATTACTCAGGTTGATACCATTCCTTTTTACAACTGAGTTACTAATGCTTATGATTTATAATGAAACCAAATAGTAAAAACTAAAAATAAAATAGTACACTCCTCTAGGCCACCAAAGTTATACTCAGTTTATAGGTAGTCATCCCTGAGTTTCTACAGCACTTTTCAACACTTAGTACTTTGCCTGACACATAGTAGCAGGGTCTAACATATTTCAATGGTTTACAGTACTATGCTATACTACGTACACTATCTCCTACACTAGGACAATGAACTCCAAAGGGGCAGGAATCTTTGTTATAAATTGGATAATGAGACATTTTCTTTATTGACAAAATTAAAATGGCACAATTTACTTGTGCTTAGGTAAATTCTAAGGGTAAGAAATCTGTCATATAAAATTCTGACTAATTAAACAGTATGGAGTGTTTTATATTATTTTTTAAATGCCTAGGGAAGATGTAAATTTCACTGTAATTACCAAAAGACATCTGTTCTTCTCTCGCCTTCTCCTTCCTTTCTCTGCTGTCACCTATTGGCACACAGGGACTCACTAGGCAATCCAGGACTCTGACTGACCAGCAGCAGATGGAGAAGCACTACTCGCTCCTCCACTTTGTACCTTCATCCTCCCGATCAGGCTGGTGAACTTCACAGACTGATCACATAGGCTGCTTTAGTCTTGGCCTGCTGTTTGTTTGGCCAACAGAAGACACTGAAGGAGGATTAGTCAGAGGCTTCCCTGACAGCTGGCTTCTGTTGTAGCAGACAACTTTTACACCTCTCAGAAAGTTCTAGAGCTTCTCTTTTCCCTTTTCTTCTTTAGGCCTGAAGGGTAAAAACTCATAGCTGTTGCTAGGTGAGTTTTAATAGTTCATCTTAACCCTGCCCAAACCTTTATTAAAAGGCCCTTCATGAAACTGTCTTGATTATGTCCGTGTGTGTGTGTGTGTGTGTGTGTGTGTGTTAGAGGCAGGGTCTCTACAGTGGCATAATCAAGGCCCCTGCAGCCTTGAACTTCTGAATTTAAGCAATCCTTTTGCCTCAGCCTGCCAAGACACTGGGATTACAGGTGTGGGGCACTGACCCTGGCCTAAGCATGCTTTGTAAGTGTGCCAGGTTACTTCCCACTGCCATGCTGAGCTGGATACATAATTGCTTGTCTTTGGCTCCCACATTTTCTCCCCAGCTGACCAAGGTCTGAGGCACAATCTATAGTCAGTTATCTTAATCTCTGCAGTCAGCTATCTTAATCTTGGCTCGTCTGCATCATTCCAGCTTGCTGATCCGCACCACTATGTCCCATGACATTTGGACATTGTTTTAGGTATGTCCATGGTAACTATTTCTGTTTTTAACTTTGGACTTGAAATGTAAATCATGCCCTACCAATGAGCTGCTGAAGACAATTTCCTGATGTCTTATCTTTCCTTAACGGATTATGTGGAAAGATCTGCCAGTCACCAAATTCCTAAAGTTTTTTGAGTTCCTTTGTTTGCTGCTTATAATTTGTCTAGGTCTTCCTTGTCAGGACTTACTAGGCCTAATTTATGCATGTTCTATTATTGTCTAATTAATTCTAATTAATCTGATAGAGTTTAAAAACTAGCTATTAAGTATAAATAAGGAATCAAAATTGGTGAACAGTGGGATGTATGGTGGTATGTCTGTAGTCCTACCTACTCAAGAGGCTGAGGCAAGAGGATCGTTTGAATCCGCAAATTTGAGACTAGCCTGAGCAACAGAGCAAAATCTAGAACCACATAATTATGTTTTGGTCAAGAACCTAACGTTACAATGGAGCTGAAAAATTTCTATCACCCAGTGACTTCATCGCTGTCCTGTGTTTGCAGTGGTGTTGGTATAAACAGACCTGTTTACTGTGCTCTTAGTCATATAAAAACATTGCACATATGATCCTGTGAAGTATATAACACCTGACAGTGAATGACTGCAGTGGATTATGTATTTCCTACACTTTTCAGTGTTATTTTAGTATGGATACCTTCTATGTATATTAAAAAAGACTTAAAACACCCTGTTCAGGAGTACATTCAACACAAGGGCGTTGTCAGCACAGAGACAACAGCACCATGTCTATTACTGCTCCTGGGTTCCTCCCATTGGGACAAAACTGGAGGTGGAAGACAGTGATGACGATACCGACCCTGTGTAGGTCTAGGCTAGTGTATGTTATTGTGCCTTAGTTTTTAATAAAAAAGTTTATAAAGTAAAAAATAAATTTTTTTTAAAGTAGAAAAAAACCTTATAAAATAAGGATGTAAAGAAAGAAAATATTTTTGCACAGCTGTATAATGTGTGTTTTAAGCTACGTGTTATTAAAATAAGAGAAAAAAGTACAAATTTATAAAGTAAAAGTTACAGCAGCTAAGATTAATTTATTATTAAAGAAAGAAAAGTATTTCTTCATAAATTTAGTGTGGCCTAAGTTTGCAGGGTTTAATAGTGCACTGTAATGTCCTAGGTCTTAAAATTCACTTACCGACGTACCCAGAGCAACTGTCAGACCTGCAAACCCCTTTTATGGTAAGTATTGTATACAGGTGTACCATTTTTTATTTTTTCTATGGTACCTTTTCTATGTTTAGATATGTTTCGACACACAAAAACTTGCCTTTGTCTTACAGTTGCTGATAGCAATCAGTACAGTAATGTTCTGCAGGTTTATAGCCTAGGAGCACCAGGCTATCCCATACAGTCTGGGTGTGTAGAGGCTGTATCATCATGGTTAGCACACTCTATGATGCTTGCACAACAACAAAATGGCCTAACAATGAATTTCTCAGAATGCATCTTTGACACTGAATGAGACACAACTATATACTCTACGGTGCTTGCACAACGATGAAATAGCCATCCTCAAGGGACACATCACTGTATTTGGTTAGAGCAGTGGTTCTCAACCTTCCTAACGCTGCAATGTATTTTCATTGTTAAAAAGGGGTCACGAACCACAGGTTGAGAACCACTGGGTTAGAGGGTGGGGCTTTGGGCCATGTGATGTCAGCCCAAATTTCAAGAAGGGGATAGGTATGGCGCATGACTTGATTCACATGGGTCATGAATCAACCAATCATGTCTACCTAACCAAGTCTCTGGACGCTGTACCTCTGGTCCCTGAAGCAGGGGTGAGCATCCCAGGCTGCAGGATGCCCTCTTCTAGTCGTGCCAGGAGGGGCGCACGTACTGAGGACTGCAGCTTCCTTTGGACCCTCCTAGGACTCACCCTTATGTCTCTTCCCTCAACTAATCTATTTTGTCTATTTTTCTCTCTAATAAACATCGTTGTAAGAATAACAGCTTTTCGTGACATCTGTGAGTCTTTCTGGTAAAGAACCATGGAAACCTGAGGGTAGATTTAGAAAACCCCAGACGTGCAATTGGAATCAGCTGAGAGAATTGTGCCCTTAAAACTCACAGTTTGGGTAACTCCAGGTAGTTTCTAAGCTTAAAGACAATGAAAGAAGAGCAAAAAGAACATGATTAAAAGATTAATACAGTTGATTAAACAAAATTTCAAAATTCTATGTCAAAAATTAGCAAAGAAGATTAAAACGAAGCAACATCCTAGGAATGATACATAAAAATATAATGTGGATCATGACCCACATATTAATATATGTTAATATATGTCAGAATCAATGTTAATATCACAAAAAAGAACAGGTTAGTAAGGTAGCTGTTATTTAAGCAGATATACAGAAATTAATCATCTTCATATACACAAGAAGCAATCAGATAACACAATGGTGGGGAAAATGCCATTCACAATAGCATCAAAGGGATTAACATGACAAAATGTAAAATTAGTGAAGGAAAATTTTCATTTTTGAAAGTCAAAAGCAGACTTATTAAGTGGAAATATATTCTATGTACTTGGGTCAATTGTTTCAATATCTTCAACATAATAGTTCGTTCTTTCTTTTCTTTCCCTTGTTGGGATTCATGGAGGGTACAAAGAACCAGGTTACACTCATTGCATTTGTTAGATAAAGTCCCTCTTATTATTATGTCCCACCCCCAAAAGGTATGTCACACACTGAGACCCCCTTTCTAAATTCACTTTAAACACCATCCCATAAAAAATATCAAGTGTTTTTATGCAGCATGAAACTGAAGTTTCATGCAGAAAAGGCATCATTTTTCCATAGAATATGTATTACGTTGCTCATCAGAAAAAAAAAATGGGGTGAAATATTGACAAAGCAGAAATAATTTCTGATGTTCTATATATAAATGAACTTCACTACAGATGATTAAACCTGAGTATAGACCATTTTGCAGACGGTGAAGTTGTCTTTGTCTTATGTGAGGGGTCTCAACCCTCTTTCTTAAAGACTTTAGCATCAAATTTACCTCAGATTATTGATAAGTAAAACAGATCTGGATTAAAGGCAACAAGAGCATCCACTAGCTCACAATACTATGCATATAATGCCGTTACAAACAAGTCAAGTTGAGAGGTACTCTGTTGAATACAAAGTTGAATAGATACTCTGCTGTACACATACTGCAGAAGGATGATTGGCATAATTTTAAATTTCCCAGTCCTTCTTATTGAATTCTCTCTGTAGCAAAAGGTGAGAATTTTATTAAGCCAAAAATTGGTAACTTGCAAGTAAAATTGATAGCATTTTGATTCAAGGAGGAAAAAACTTCAGGTAACCCATTAATGGTCCTCTAATAGTTCCCAGTAGCTTGGTTTTTTTTTGTGTGTATGTTTTTAATTAAATCATAGCCGAGTACATTAATGCAATCATGGGCTACAATGTGCTGGTTTTATATACAATTTGAAAAATTTTCATCAAACTGGTAACATAGCCTTCATGGCATTTTCTTAGTTATTATGTTAAGACATTTATATTCTATACTTCAAGTAGCTTGTTATATTTTCTAACTCCATAAATACATTTTTACCTAAAAATACTTCACCATTTCCATAACATGCACTTTGAATGTTTCTTACATGAACTAGTTCTTAAAGGTCTCATACATACAGCTGGCCCTGGAATAATGTGAGACTTAAGGATGTTGACACCCTTTCCCCTGCCAGTGCAATAGAAAATCTACGTATAACTTCTGACTCCTCAAAAACTTAACTACTAATGGCCTACTATTGACCAGAAGCCTTACTAATAAAATAATTTCATACAAGTTAATTGGCATTATACACTCATTATATAACTCATATTTGATATGAGTTAACTGGCATTATATATACTGTATTCATACAAAAAAGTAAGAAGGAAAAAAATGTATTTGCTATTCATCAAGTGGCAGTGGACCGTCCTAAAGCCTTTGTCGTCTTTCCATTGAGTAGGCAGCAGAGGCAGAGGAAGATGAAGGTCTTGCTGGCTCAGGGTTACAGATGCCAAAGAACCTGAGCAGCTGGAAGGGGAGGCGGGACAGGCAGCCAGACTTCGTGCAACTTTACAGAAATGTTTGTCAGAATATTTCTTTCTCACTTCTCTAAAAATGTTTCTGTTTCCATTGTTTATTTTGGTTTCAGTGCCTATAATCATAGAAGGGTCCATGTGGTAAAAGAGATCAAAAGTATTTTTTAATAACTAGATCCTTCTGCCAGATTATCTAATGTCCATTTATTTTCTGACACTGCTTCTTCTATCTTCTTCCTCATCGTCTGGCACTGGCTCAAAAACACTCGTCTCCATCAATTGTCTTCCATTAATTCCTCTGGTATGGTGTCTATCAGCTCTGAAATTTATCCAAGATCCATACCTTGAAATGCTTCAACAACACCCCCAACACCACTTTGCCACATTTGCAGTCTCTTTCATGATTTCCTAGACTGGCTCTGCCGTAAATCCTGTGAAGTCAGTCACATCTGGACATACTGTATTTTGCCACGTAAACTGTCCTCCCATGTATAATGTGCACCCATGTTTTTGGCCCAAACTTTCAGGAAAATGTCCCTTGAGAAAATGGCTGGGTCTTGGCTGGGAGAGACAAACCTGGAGAAGACTAACGCTCCCTGGTAAGTGTGGAGGCTGCTTCGCCCTCCCACAGCCGCCCGCTCTGTAAAGGCTGCCTCTTCCTTCTCTTCTGGGAGCCCTTTCCTCCCTGCCACGTGTGTGGCCAGCAGGGTAGGAACTTCTGAGGCCACTCGGCCTATGGGAAGCCAGGTGGGTCCTTGGGGCCTGTGCAGTGCTCCTAGCCCCCATGTGTAGCCAAGCCTCGGGCCTCAGCCCTCAACTGCACAGCTGCAGCCCGCCTCACCAGCCCTGCCACTGCACCATCTTTCAGTGGTGGCACTCAGTGGAGGCCACTCTGGCTCTCTCCCATAAATCCCAGATCCTCACAGACAGGAACCCTCTGCACCCAAGTGGGAGGGGGTGGTGGCCCCGGGAGGCCTACTAGGCTCCCCTGCTCCCAGGACACACTGCCCATGAGCTCTATGCACGTCCTTATATTCTCCTCAAAAAATTGGGCCCAAAACATGCACATTATACACAGCAAAATATGGTAGTTTCTTTTAGGAGGAATTTATTGTTTTGCACTTGATGTCTTTCATGGCATTTTCTGTAACAAAAATGGCATTCTCAATGATGTAATCCTTCCAGACTTCCATGATGTTCTCTGTGTTAGCATTGACAATCCTTGCCAGAGAGAACCATGGGCAATGGGATTTTAAGATCATTATTATCCCTTGATCTAGAGGTTGAATTAGAGACATTGTCTTTGGGGTCATGTAGACAACTTTGATACCTTTTGTGTTGAACTCTTGGGGTTTGGGGTGGCCAGGGGCATTATCTAATACCAAAAGAATGTTAAAAAGTAGTTTCTTACTGGCAAGTACTTCCTAACTTCAGAGACAAAATAAGGATGGAAACAATCAAGAAAAATGGTTCTCATTCTCCTGCCTTCTTACTGTGCAGTCAAAAGACTGGTATTTATCTTTTGCTTCAGGACTCAAGAGTTAGAAGTTTTATAGATAGAGAGAGTGCTGATCACGAACCCTATTGCGTTTGTACAAAGCACCCAAGTTAGCTCATTCCTTGTTGCTTTAAATCCTGGTGTTCACTTTTCTTCCTTACTAATTAATTTCCTTATGGGAGCTCACCCCCACTCCAAATCAGGCACATTAGTCTGCATTAAAAACATATTCAAGAAGATATGCCTATCTCCTCAGTTGCATCGGGGAACTCATCTGTTGCTTCTTGGTTGGCAGAAGTTGCTTTTCCTGTTCTGACTTTTTTAAAGCCAAACCTCTTTCTAAAAGTATTAAATCATCCTTTGTTAGCATTAAATTCTTTAAGCTTCCTTTTGCTATAACTTGTAATAAGTTTTTTCTCAAATCACATTAGAATTTGTAAGTATGCTGTCCTTCTTTGTTAACATTGTTGAGATGGTCTTGCTTCTGTTGGGCTAAGGTGCAGGGGTGTCATCATAGGTCATTACAACCTCAATTTCTCAAGTTATCCCCCTAGCTTAGTTTTCTGAGTGGCTAGGACTACAGGTGTGTGCTACCACACCTAGCTAATTTTTCTATTTTTTGTAAAGAAGGAGTCTCACTATGTTGCTCAGGGGTGGAACTCTTGGTTTAAAGAGCTCCTCATGCCTTAGCTTCCCAAAGTGCTAAGATTATAAGTGTGAGCCATCACACTGAGCCAGTTGTGCCTTTCTTTTTTTTTCTTTTTTTTTTTTTTTGAGACAGAGCCTCAAGCTGTCACCCTGGGTAGAGTGCTGTGGTATCACAGCTCACAGCAACCTCCAATTCCTGGGCTCAAGCGAGTCTCCTGCCTCTGCCTCCCAAGTAGCTGAGACTACAGGCGCCTGCCACAACGCCCGGCTATTTTTTGGTTGCAGCCACCATTGTTGTTTGGCAGGTCCAGGCTGGATTCGAACCCTCGAGCTCAGGTGTACATGGCTGGCACCTTAGCCCATTGAGCCACAGGCGCCGAGCCAGTTGTGCCTTTCTTATAGCAACCCTGCACCCCCATTAAAAATGCATTATATATAGGAGATTAAAAAGGTCACTGCAAAAAGTGCAAGGGTTTTATATCTTCTGGCATAACTGCAGTGATGGCTTCATAAATTTCTTTTTCTTTCTTTTTGCAATGGTCCCAGTGCTGGATTCATTTACCTTGTACTGGTAGGCAACCTATGCTGCAGACCACGATCTACAATACATACCAGGTAATTCACCTTTTTCTAGTGTCATAACTTTTATCTGCTCCTTGGGGACATTTTCAGAATCACTGTACTACTCTATAGTGTTGTATGATGTTATTCAAAGTTCATGGCATTGCACTAAACATGGCAGCCTCTACCCTCTAGGCTTGAGCACCTGCCTCTGAGATGGTCCTCTGGCTTCACTAAACAGATCAGTGTAGCCCCACTCCCTCCACGGTCTTCATTCTGAATTCCCTGTCCTGTTCAGGTCACTGAGTCTCAGTCTCCACAGCCCAGGCCCAGAGGCAGCTCTTTGAAACTAGCTGCACTGTCCCTGAGCTTCTAGCATTCCTCCCTCTCATTCTGTGGCAAATCCCCAAATTTCTAGCACTGCTCCTGGACCCCAACCCAGAGCTTCCACTACCTAAGCAGCACCAGAAGCCCCACCCCAAACCTCAAGCTGACAGACTTCTGAACTCTCCATATAGCCAAGCTTAGCAAAAGGAAGACGATCTTCACATCTGGCAATTGCTGTCAATGCTGATACAAGAGCACCATCTTGTGACCACTCCCTATTTTAACCCAACAAGAATAACCCTAACTATAAACTAGGGTCATCTTTACCCTTTAGCTTAGAGTTACACACATACACACACAAAGGAACCTGCACAAGAGGAGAAACCAGCAAAAGAACCCTGACAACAAGGAAAGTCAGAAGAGATCAAGTTCCCTAAGGGGTCACAATGAAGCTACAGCAGAAAATGCCAACAATTCCAAATTGTTAAAATAACAGAAATGGAAGTCAATATGAATGGCAGAAAAGATGAACAGAATTAAAGAGAAAGTAGAAAACTAACAAAAAGAAGCCCATAAAATGTGTCAAGAAATAACAAAATTAAAAACAAAGTCACCAAAAATTCTGGACAAAATTAGAAAGGTTATAATGGGGCTTACAGAATTCAAAGAGGCATTGAGGAAGTTTCAAAACACAGCAGAGTTTTAGCAACAGATTAACCACAGAGACAAAGAATCTTAGAGTCTGAAGACAAGGATTTTGAGTTAACCCAGTAGTTTGAAGAGGCAGAAAAGAAGAGACTAAAAGCAGAGCAATCTCTGAAATAGACCTGAGACTATGCAAAGTGTATAAACATGTGAATTATAGATATCCTTGAGAAAGGAGAGAGTGCTAGAAGCATGGAAGCCTGAGATGAAGATATTATTATTGAAAATTTCTCAAATGTTGCCAGAGACTTGGACATACAGCTACTAGATGGACATCAAATTTCAAACACACTCAACTCAAACAGGGCATCTCCCAGACCCACTATAATTAAACTGTCCAGAGTCAAATGGCTGAGAAAATTTTACGAGCAGGTAGGCATAAGTACATCTGACCTGCAAAGTGTAACCATCAGGTTAACAGCAAATTTTTTGAAGGAAAACCTACAAGCCAGAAGAGAGTGGGCTCTTATTTTTAATCTTCTCAAATAGACCAATGCCAGCCTAGGATTTTGTATCCTGCAAAACTAAGTTTCATAAGCAATGAAGAAATCAAATCTTTCCCTGACAAACAAACTGAGGAAATTTTTCACAACTAGACCTGCCTTTCAGGAAGTCCACAGGTCTGTAGTATATACGGATCAGCACAAAAGACACCCACCTATGTAAAACTACCCAGAAACTAAAGGTTAAAGCCTAGATACCACTGTGGCACAGGTAATAAAACAAAAGAGGCGATCAGTAATTCACACAACAGGACAATCAGTAATCCACCCCACTTATCAATTCTCTCAATAAACATGAATGGCCTGAAATCACCACTGGAGAGACACAGGCAAGTTGATTAGGAAAACAAATATAAGCCAAATATATGGTCTTCAGGAAATGCATTTAACATATTAGCATATATCCAGACTTACAGTAAAGGGCAGGAAAACAGTATTCTGTACACACAGTAACAAAAAAGAAAGCAGGAGTTGCAACTCTCAGCACTGATACTATTGACTATAAAGCAATAAAGACAAAGAAAGAAGACAACAATGGATATTATACAGAGACTGTCCAAAAAGTTATACACATTGTAAGAAAGGAAAAAATTGTGTTAAATTTGCAATACTCAAGTCATGTTTGACACCTGTAATTACAAGAGGTGTTCAACATGACTTGTAATCATCTTTTGATATTTAGCATATACTGAGTACTACAATTTTAATACAAGTTTTTCCTTTCTTAAAACATGTATACATTATTTTGGCAACCTCTGTATATGAATCAAGGGAAAAATTCAACAAGAAGACAAATCAATCCTAAATATTTATGCCCCTAACATAGGTGCTCCCAGATTTATAAAGCAAATGCTACTTAATGTAAACAATTTGATAAACAATAACACCATAATACCCATCAAGATCTCACCAATGGAATAGGACAGATCCTCCTAGAAGAAATCAAACGAAGTCTGGACTTAAATATGATTTTAGAACAATTGAGCTTAACAGACATCTATAGAACATTTCACCTCACTGCTACTAAATACACATTCTTTTTATTAGATCATAAACCATTCTCTAAGATCAATCTTATCCTCAGTCAGAAAATAAGCCTCATCAAATTACAAATATTTGAAAATACACTATGTATCTTTACAGACCACAATGGAAGAAAATTAGAAATCAATTCCAACCGAAAAACTCACAAACCCATGGAAACTGAAGAACTCATAGTGGAATGATAGTTTGGTCAATGAGGAGATAAAGATGAAAATCAATAGATTCTTTGAATAAAATGACAATTGGGCCACAAGATATCAAAACCTGTAGGTTACTGCAAAAGCAGTGCTGAGTGGGAACTCAAATCATACCTAATCACTTCACATTCAAACTGCTGAAAACTGACACAGAAGAACAACACATTATATGTAGTGAAACAATGGTTTCAATGACTAAACTTTTCATCAGGAAAAAGAAAGCCAAAATGCAGTGAACACTGTCTTTAAAGCACTGAAAGATCAGAATACTAAAAGATATTAACCCTGACTTAACTGGTAATTATACAATACGACACCCAACAACTATAGAATATACTTTCCCTCCAAGTATACATGACACATTCATATCGTAGGCCAAAAACAAGTCTTAAAAAATATAAAAGGATTGAAATAATATAGCATATATGTGCCAACTTTCCTTCAAATATGGAGTAAACAGTTATGACTGGATTTAACTTCCTATATGAAACAACAAAAAAGGGAAAAAAGAAAATGACGAGAAAAGAAAAAGAAAAAAACAGCTGAATACAACTAACTTCCAAAACCCTGGACATTCGGCAATGAAGAACAATGATCCCTAGGAAATAAGAGCCAGAGAAGACAAGCCCCATGATTGCTGCATCTTACTGTCTTGAGTTTCCAGCCTAGGGCAGGAAAAGGGAACCCAGGCAGAGTGACTCACTGAGTTGAGGAGAAGAAGAGTAGGCACCTAGAAGGCCAAATGCCTACAGATTGCAGGTTACAGTACTAGAGAGAGGGGTGCACAGAAAAAACCTCAAAAGATCCATGGCTGGTCACCCTTAAAATAATGACTGGCAAATGCAATTGAGGAACTACTCAAGGTGAGGAAAAAAACACTGCTAATCAATACTGCCCCAAACAATAGCTGGCATATAAAAGGCACTGATTGAAAACTGTTGAATGCTGAGTGAATTCAAAACATTGTTTTCTTTTTAATTGCAAAATATTAAGAGCATACAGATGTTTTAGGTTACATGGATTGCTTTTGTAATGATTGAGTCCTGGCTATAGGTGTGCCTGTCACCCAAATAGTGTTCCTAACCCCCATTAGGTATGTGTTTTCTCCTCCCATATCTCCCTCACCCGTGGCTGAGGTTCCCTGAGTTTTATTTCCTCTGTGTACATGTGTGGTCATTGGTTAGTTCCAATTTAATAGTGAGGACGTATGGTGTTTGTTTTTCCATTCTTGTGATACTTCAACTTAGGAGAGTGCTCTCCAGTTCCCTCCAGATTGTCGCAAAGAGTATTAATTCATGTTTTTTTTTTTTTTTATGTCTGAGCAGTACCCGTGGTATACATATACCACATTTTATTAATCCACTCATGAATCGATGAGCATTTGGGTTGATTCCACATCTTTCCTATTGTGAGTTGTGCTGTAATGACCATTTGAATACAGGTATGCCTTTCAGATGAAAAGTCTTCTTTGTTTTTGAGTAAATACCATAGTGGAATTGCTAGATCAAATGATAGGTTTATTTTTAGGTCCAAAAAACCATTTTTAAAAATATCTATTATGACAAGTAATCACATTAACAGTGCTTAACAACATTTATCATCCAGAAAATGCAGATTAAAATAACACTGAGAAATGTCTGCAAATCTACTGCAATAACCAAAGCAAAACAAAAACTACAGGCAACGATAGGGAACAACTGGATTTCTTATATGACACTGTTGTGAGCACAACATGCTTCAGCCACTTTGGAAAAGCTTTCTACAGTTTCTTGTCATATAAAACATAAAATTATTATGGCAAAAATACTAGGTATTTTTACCTAGTATTAGGTATTAAATATTAGGTATTTAATGAGGAGAAACAAAACTTATGTTCACACAAAATCCTTTTTGAGAATCTTATAATGGTTTCATTATAATTATCTTGCACTGAAAACTACAGCATCCTTCAATTAATTAAATTGTACAATGGAATACTACTCAGCAAGAAAAAAGGAATAAACTATTGATATATGCAATAACATGGATAAATCTCAAATACATCATACTTGAGTCAAAGAAATCAGATTCAAGATCACGTATATGAGATGCAGGAAAAGTTAAAGTATAGGGACAAAAAACAGATTTGTGGTTTCCAGAAGTTAGGAGTGGTAAGAAGGGTTCATAAAAAAAGGAGCAGGGGGGAATTTTGGAGAATAGTGGAATTCTTCTACATTTTGATTTTCAGTGTTGTCATTGGACTGTTTACATTTGTCACAAATCAAAGAACTGTCACTAACAAGGGTGCATTTTACTACATACAAATCATTAATTTTAAAGAAGACATTGTTAAGAAAATAAATAGGAAAGGCATAGATATAAAAAATATTTAAAAAGTACATTTCTGACTTATATTCAGATATACAAATAACTCTACAATTGAACAATACAATTTCTTTTAAAATGGGCAAAATTAACGAGCAAGCTATTTTACAAAAATACACAAATGATACATAATTGCATGAAAAGATGCTCAACATCCTTGGTCATCATGGAGAAGCATATTAAAGTAAATGAAATAAAATACACTCAATAGAACGGCTGAAATTACACAGAAAAAAAGCCAACAGCAAGTGATATCAGGGAATTGAAGTGAATCAAACTCTCATACCTTGCTTGTGGAAATATAAAATGGTACAGCCACTTTGGAAAGCAGTTTGGCAGTTTCTTATAAAGTTTAAAGCTATATTTCACGTAACCAAGCAATCCCAACTTTATTCCTTAACAACCGCATTGCTGAGTATTCACTCAACAGAAATAAAAACATATGTTCCAATAGACTTGTACTCAAATGTTCATATAAGTTTTACTCTTAAAAGCCATAAACTGGAAACAACCCATCTGTCCAACAATTGCTGAATGAATAAACAAACTGGTAAATAGCCAAACAATGAAATACTACTCCGCAATAAAGAATTGATATTCACAACAATGTGAACAGATCTGAAAAGCATTATGCCACGTAAAATACTACAGACACAAAAGACTACATAATGTATGATTCTATTTACAAGGCATGCTAAAAATAGCAAAACTTGTAGTGACATAAAGCAGATTAGTGGTTGCTAAGGTCCAGGAATAGAGAAAGAGAACTGACTTCAAAGGAGTGCAAAGGAACTTTCTGAAGTAGTGGAAATGCTCTTTATCAAAATACTTGGTCACAGTTATACAGCTGTATACACTTACACAGATTCATTGAATTTTATACTAAATATGGGAGATTTTATCATGTTTAAAATTAAGCCTTTACTAGACCTCTTCAAGTACTCTTCATAACCACAAACAATCAGAAAATAAAGAAAAGCCAAAAACAATTTATTAATCCTAAATCCCACTGTCCAGAGACAATAACCACCATTAATATTTTGGAATACATCATCTTAGATATTTTTCAATATAAATATTAACTTATGGTTAAAACTAAAATGGAATGAAATTCTTCAAACTGTTCAGGAACTATTTTAAATTCTAAAATATATCACAAATATATTCCCATTTCAATAAATGCACCATGTACATTTTAAAAAGGAAAAGACAAAGGACACTGTAATTCTCCTACTTGTGAGAACACTACAACTTCCTACTTTATTATGTCTTTTTGTTGCCATAAATTATTGGAACATTTGTAAAACTTGTTTTTATGAATATATAACTCAATTTAATTCACAGGTCATAGATTTTTAAGGAAAATAATTTTTAGTTTTGCTTAAAAAAAAAAAATCAAAGCAACCTGTATACTCCCTAACATTCTGAAATAAAAAAAATTCAAAGAAATTTTTTATAATAATATAACAAAATCTTAACTTTTATGGAATGATAAGACAACTAAAAAATAATAGTTAAAAATAAATAAACCAAAGTTTTGGAAGAGAGAAAGGATGGTTTCTATCAACTTTCTACTTTAGGAGAAGATGCTGTACCTACACACAGAAAGGCCCACTCTATTTAAACCTTCTTTTAAAATTTTTTATCATGAAAGAAAAAAGAAACCACAGGGTTTAAAATGTAATGAGTGATCCTATTAGTTCCACCAGACTAAAATCATACAGTCTACGTATGTGGTCTTTCAACCACATCTGTCATGACCCATTTTTACATCACAAAATGTAAAATACTAAGCAATGATTTACTAGATCAGACCTGGGAAAGTATTCATCATTTGATTTTCCCCTAAAAGAAAAATGAGTTCACAGGAAGACAGGTGACAGCTCCTTCTTTGCAGTGACACACTCAGGACTTAGTATCTTAGAATCAAATCCTAACGTAATGAGAGCAATAAAGAGAAAATAATAATGGAAAAGGATTAAGTAGAATGGAAAAAAATTCTTAAATCATGATTTTCTTAAATAAAATAATTTGCTGGACTGGGAAACATGGATACATTCTATAAAATATGTAAAAATGTATATAAGTTGTGACCATATAGTATATGCTCAATAAATGACACTCATTATTTTAAATAGTTCGCATATCACATTTTTATTAAGCATTTTATAAAATGACTTGATATGCCTTTTAACAGAATTTTTACTTAATGTGTAGGTCGCTGTGAAAGTGTGTTATGGGCTCCTGTTTTTTTTCCAGGAAGCACAGTCAACAGCCTCCTTTCTGATTCTCCCGTGCAAATTTCTAACTTGTTTGACTTATCAGTGTTGCTGAGAGGGCTTCATTTGTTTCTGTCCACACGGATTTTACATTTCTTGATTTTTACATATCTCAAAACTTTCAGAATGATCCACATATGAAATGTATAGTCTAGAAAAGATTACAGTTATTTTGTTTCATTATGTTAATTATTTTTGACTTATTTGAAATTCAACTTAATCACTTTTTGGCAAATTTCTTTACATAATATTATTTTACACTTAAATGAAATATCTGGACCTATAATTGCTCCTATACAAAAAGGTTGATTATTAGTTCAAATTTTTAATGGCTTAAATTTAAAAATATTGAAGGATAATTAATTCTAAAAACACTCATTATATAATTCTTCAATAGATAAATTATTTACAATGATTCTAAAACCACTGAAAAAGACTTGCACATTTGGTATATAAACAAGCATCCAAATCTTACACACTTGTCAGTCTTTTAATAATGAAGTCGAGGAAAATAAATTCACAGACACCCAAGTGAATTGGCAACTGTAAGTGACAGAAGCCCTTCTAAATCCTCTGTTTACACTGGGGATTAGTGGAGTAGATTTTGAGTTGCACACTGAACAGTCCATGGTCAAGGGAACCTGCTCCCTGTCAGCCCGCAGGGCATAAGGACAAAGCATGGTCCTGGTAGGAAGTGACCCATAAACATATTCCTACCCAGGATTTATACAAAGCCAGTCTGCCTCACAGAAACTCCATATGACCATTAACTGGCCTGCAAGGCCTGCCAGGAGGCCTAATTACAGGTCTACAGAGCCCAATAACAAAAGCTGAAGGGCTTTAGCCTAGGGATGATCTGCTTTATACTGACTTGAGAGAGTCCATATAGAGGACCCAAAAGAAAGAGGTTTAGCTTTAAAATTCTCCCCAGAGATCGAGCATTGTACTCGAGTCTAGAAAGCCCACATGCAACATACTTCAGCTAGGCTTAAACATATCACCCTCTCAAAATTAACATTCAACTACTGTCTGCTTAACATCTGCTCAAACATGGCAAGTTGCTGTGATATTGTTAGACTCTAGCTGATAGCTTTCTTCTTACTAAATATTATTAGGGGTATATACTGGCTATTCAGACATAAATGTGTAATGTAACTGATGTTAAAATAAATAACTTGTATTTTAAAAAAGCAAGTTACTTAACATTTCTCTTTAAGAAATACTAATTTTATCTTTTTGGATTCACACAAAGTTAAAAACCATGATCACTCTTAGAAACTGAAAGTTGAATTAACATTATCAATTTGTTTTTACATTAAAGTTATTCAATTTTATGTAGAATTTTTGAAGTTTGTATGACCATACCTGATGGCCAATGCTCAGGTCATTACATTTTACTAATGGTTTTATTTGTTTGTTTCTTTATGAAAACACTCTCTTAAATTCTTGACAATGTCTTTTAACAGAATAAGCAAGCTGGTAATAAGAGACTCAACTTTTCTTCTTTAATTATCTTATAAAGCCACCCTGGTGATACCATGAAACACTACTCCTGCCAGCTGACACTTATAGAATGCTCACAGCTTACAGTCGCTGTTCTAGAGATTTTATTAACTTATTTAGTTTTCATAAACTTTCTATAAGGTATTTATTATTACTATTATTATTGCCACTTCGTAAATCAAAAACTGAAGTTTGGCAGGCTTCCCTGTGGTTTCACCAGTAAATACAGGAGCTAGAATTGGCACTCAGACAACCTGACTTGAGAACTTTGGTACCATGCTATGCTGCTGTTCAAACTAATTGCTAACATGTACTGAAATGGATCCCTTTTTAACAAATGTCGACTTATTTAAACTCCATAGAGCCATGTACTATCAGTTATTTACTATTTATTAATATCTCCATTTACAGATCAGGGAAATAAAAAGCAGTAATGAAGAAATGATCTGCTTGAACTCACAAAATTTGTTAGTGATATAAATCTAGACTACCAATATGCAATCAAGCAGAAGTCCACTTGGGGAAAAAAATTTTTAAAACTGTTTAGTTATAGGAGGTGGAAATTAACTCTTCAATCTCCTGCTCCTTTTTGAGGTTTGCCCTAACATGAAAGCCTTTCTCACAATTAATCTGCTTATTTCTCAGAGCCACAGGACGAGTGGTCAGAAACCTACAGACAAAACCTCTGTCAGCTTTAAATCAGGGTAGCAGAGTAGGTTTCTATGCTCCCCGGAAACAGTACAACATTATCAAGGCAACCTCATTTGTAATTCTAGAATGAACTTTACAGGAGTGCTGTGACTTCTAAGACCACATGGCTATGAAGAGAAAGGGTCAGGACTTGGCTTCAAGCTACTTAATGGGCATGAAGAGAATAAAATCTCAGTTTAACCCGCTGCAGAAATGTTGGGATAGGGTGAGATATGGAGTATTCCTAAGCAAAGCTATCCCCTGGACGTAGAGCATTTGCATGAATAACTAATCTGTGTTTTATAGCACTTAACCAGCTTCTAACCCAAGAAAAGTCACTGAAATGCATGTCCAGAACTAGGTTTAAGAATAAAATACTGGGGGGTTCATAAAACATTACCCAAGATTTTTCAAAGTTATACATTTAGCTACTGTGAACACTCTATGTAGTTAAGAAGGAAAAAAACCCACTTTTTCCTGAATGAAAGATTAATACTTTTGTGTAATCAAAAAACTTCCTTCAGAAGGCTTGAGGATAGAAATTATTTCATTGAAAGGTAATTGCAGAACTAAACCTTACAGAATAAGGTATGTGTTTGGTAATATTTTCTACCACCTCTCTTTCTATCCAACATAACTGAGGCATTTAACACACAGACAGAAATAGCTCCAGTCATAAGCCACTGGAGTTGAATTCTGGTTCTGCTCTTATTAACTAAACAAGTTTTTGCAAGTCATATAAGCTTTCAGGACATTTGCAAAATGGAATTAATTAGCTCCCCATGCAGTGATATGAGTCTAAAGATTTACAAAAATGATTTGAAAAGTATATGGCACAATACAAAGGGACATAGGTATTATTCAGGAAATGGAATAATTATTACACAATGATTTTATAATAAGTTGTTTTACCATATATATACCTTTTCCTATATCATTAGAAATATAATTCTAAAGGCTGTGTGTGTATGTCAATAATTCTATTAAAAGTAAAATATTAAATTATGCCCTAAAAATTGAGTGAGAGCTAGTGCTGCTGATGATGAAAAACATGTAGGTTTTGGAAAAATCTCTCCTTCAACACCTTGTTCAAACTCATGAGCAAACATAGCTGGTATAAGATAATACTGTGTTATTGTGGAATACCCACATAATGTTTGGAATGGTTCTATCAAGTCAAACAATGGTGAGAGCAGAAATGATGGAGACAAATCCTTAACTAAACTTATTATCTTTCCTCCTACTCCTATATGATAATCAAGTTTCATTTCTCTTCTGTCAAAGAGACTACTTTAAAGTTTAAGTTTAAAATTCATGTATTTCTGCATTTGAAATCAGGGAACTTCTTAGTATATTTATTACAAATATACAGTAGTTAAAATGAGCACATTGGCATTTGAAGGTTTAATTTTAATTAACGTCTACATCATTTTTTCTCCACAATTACTAATTAACCAAAAATTAAGGAGCTGAAATTTTATGTGGCATAGTTTGAATCTATGTACTGTTAAAACTGCTGGAAAAGATAAAGTTTTAAATATGATTAATAACCTTCAGAAGTTTATGTCATTGGAAAAACAAGTCTAACATTTATGAAACAATTAAATAGTAGTATCACTGCTATATGAGTAAATATCAGCACAAACAGTGTGGTACAAAAACTAAATAAAAAAACTCAAAGGAAGAGAGAAAGATTATATGCTAGAATGGTCAGGGAAATAATACGGAAATCTTATTTCGAATGGGTCTTTAAGTGTTGGAGAGGCGAAAGGAAGGAAAGACATTTACAACAGAAAAACCATAAACAAAGATTCCCAGGTAGAAACTCAAAGAACAATGAGAAGAAGTTTAGTAATAAATTCTAGAAAATAAAGTTAGAAAAGTCTGTGGATGCACTGTATAGAACCTTAGAATTTTAAGCAAAGAAGTATGTAACTGATTTTGTAAGCAACTGAGAGCTGCTCAATAATTTTAAGCAAAGAAGTGGCATTATCATATAGCCCCTGAGAAAGAATCACCTTGCAGTGGTATTTACAAAGAGCAATACAGAAGTGAAAATTTCCTGGTAGCTACCACTTGTCAGTACGTGGGTGAGGTACTTCATGTATTATCGTATTTATTTCCACAACAAGATATTTATTATCCTTCCCTGTTACAGATGAGGAAATTGACAAATAGAAGTCCCCAAACCTAAATATTTCCAAACAGGTAACTTAAATGTGTGTTATGTCTGCTTAAGACAATAGGGAACTGTAAAATGGTTCAGCTGCTACGGAAAACACTTTGGTGATATGTCAAAAAAATTAAGCACAGAGCTACCTACCAAAGGTTCCCAGATATATTTTCTGGCCTATGCAACATAAATATTTTCCATTAAAGCAAATGTTTGTCAATATCCAAATTAGGAACTGGATATATTCTTTCCAACCCAAATGCCATTGAAGAAGGAATGCATTTTATATAAGTGACAGAAAATCATATCAATTGGCTTACCCCATAGCATTTATTTGAAAGTCAAATATGAAAAACATACTAGCAAGCAAAATTTAGAAAACAATCTTTTCTATATAATTAAAGCTACAATGAATAAAACAAATACAAAAAAATAGAGTGATTTTTAAAGTAATATGGAAGGTAAAGAGACTCAATTCAAAATCAGAATATTTTTATATCTATATAGTAATTACTTCTATTAATAAATTCAGGAAATTAGTATATTGTTCACACAGATGTTTCCAGTCTTTAGACTGTGGACACTTTAAAAAATAAATTTTAAGAAATATGTATAGTGGTCCCACTTATTTGCAGTTTCACTTTCTTTGATTTCAGTTACCTGTGATAGACTGTAGTCTAAACTTAGTTGAATATAGCATAGGATATTGTGAAAGAGAGAAAGAGCATACATTCACATTACTTTTGTTAAAAGTTAAAACTGTTCTATTTTATTTTTGCTGCTATTAATTTCTTACTGTACCTAATTAATTAATGAAAATTTATCATAGGTATGTACGTGTAGGTAAAAGAACAGTAGATATATATGGTTCAGTACTGTCATGGTTTCATGTACCACTGGGGGCCATGGAAGATATACCCACTGTATAAGAGGGGTCTACTGTACTACTTTTGGAAACTTATTATTTGAATAAGTTACATACTTTTTTTTTTTAAATTTTGAGACTGAGTCTCACTATGTTACCCTGAGTAGAGTATCACAGCTCACAGCAACCTCAAACTCTTGGGCTTAAGCAATTCTCTTATCTCAGCCTCCCAAGTAGCTGGGACTACAGGCGCCCGCCACAACTCCTGGCTAAGTAACATACTTTTTTGAAGAACACATTAAAATTCAAAGTAAAATATCAGTACTTAGAAAATATAACATGGATCTTATACTTTTTTAAAAGGTAAAATATTTAATGTCTATATGAAACTGGGCACGAAATCTAAAGTACATAGTATTATTGTACCATTGAGAAATAAAACATATAGCAGGTTTTTTTTTTTTTTTTTTTTTTGTAGAGACAGTCTCACTTTATTGCCCTCGGTAGAGTGCCGTGGCGTCACACAGCTCACAGCAACCTCCAACTCCTGGGCTTAGACGATTCTCTTGCCTCAGCCTCCCAAGTAGCTGGGACTACAGGCGCCCGCCACAATGCCTGGCTATTTCTTATTGCAGTTTGGCTGGGGCTGGGTTTGAACCTGCCACCGTCGGTATATGGGGCCCAAACCCTACTCACTGACCCACAGGCGCTGCCCAACATATAGCATTTTAAGTTTAGAGGACACCCAGAACACACAGTGCAAGGACTTAGTTCAATGTAATTAGAGGAATTATTAAATGATACTGACATAATTTCCCACAGAACAATGAAAATCTCAATCTTAATCATATACAAAAATTGAATCAAAATGGATCATAGTCTTAAATGTAAAAGGTAACACCATAAAACTTTCAGAGGAAAATATTAGGAAAAAATCAGGATCTGGGGTTAGTCAAAGAATTCTCACACCTGCCCCCAAAGGCACAACACACCAATGTACATAATTATGATTCAATAAAATTATTAAAAAAAAAAAAAAGAGAATAATAATAAATTGAACTTCATCACAATGAAAAATTAAAATTATACCAAATGTTATAAATGAAAAGGTAAGTTTTTAGCATTTACCAATTTACCATAGCAATATATGTTTCAGATACTATAAAGACATACATATAATTTATATCTCATATATTTGTGAGGATATATGTAAAAAGAAGTTTTCTCTTTGACTCATCTGTAAGATGCTAACACCCTAGGATATACTTGTCACTTTTTCAGTTACTGAAAGTTAATTGTTAACACTTACCAGCAGCTTCAAGAACAAGCTGTAGTCTGGCTTTGGCCTGTTCAGCCGGTGGCTTAAAAAAAAAAAAAAAAAAATTAGAATCAGTCACAGGTGGGAGTTACAGGTCAGTTTAACTCTAAATTAATGCATATTTATGCAAATATCAGAAAATTCAGAGCTTTATCATAACAATATTAATATCCATCTATATCTTGCAATTTGCACACATGATGCAAGAATGATGTTCTTTCATGCTTTTTCTAAATAAAGTTTTGTTTACTACCCAACATTGTACCAATAAGTAATAACATAAGTACCTGAAATGTAATAACAAGGCAAACCTCACATATTTAACAATATATTCTCAAGTTGTGCTATTACTTTGCATTTGGAAACACATAAGTGACCTAATGGAATTTCAATAGCAACTTCAAGTCTAATAGTTAGGCCAGTCAGACCCTAAAACCAAATGTTTTCTGCTTTTATAACTGGATTAGAAAGGAGCAATTGTGATGATGAAAGGATACAATGTGATGTATATGTTTTTGGTTCCTACAACCTGTCCTGAAATTGTTCTTTCCGTGAGCCTTAATTTAATATAGTTGACAATGCTGAAGCTAAACTACTTTCCTACCAGTGACTTCATTCTGAGATTTTTGGATAAGAAATTGATGATGTCCACACTCTAACATGGGTTGTATTAAGGCTGTGACTTTTATGAAAGATCTATTTTAAAATGTTCTTAATACTCAAGGCTTTACCTCAACATACATTTATGAAGATGTCAGTAATAAATAAACTAGATAAACTAAATAATCGCACTTTAATATATGAAAGCCATCATTTCAGAATTAATAGTTTATGTGATGCATTAGAATATTTTCCTATTTGTAAAACACAGCTTAAATAAAAAGAATTAAATCATTGGATTTAGAAAGAAGGTGTACTCAACAAAGTTTAAGAAGTTGAATGGTGTTTCCGAAAAATCTATAGGAAACATAATGGAGAAGGGGTAAATGTGACAAATAAGGAATAGGGAAAGCCTTTTATATCACAGGACGGGACTAACAAACTATAGCCTTAGACCAGCAGCCTAGTTTCATAAATGAATTTTATCAAGAACACAGTCATTTCATTTGTTTACATATTGTCTATGGTGGGTTTTGTGCTTCACTGAGAAATAGGAGTTCAGCATTAGCAGCAGGAACCTAATGAGCAGAAGAGCCTGAAGTATTTACTATCTGAACCTATAAGGAAAAGTTCAACAACTCCAGCCATAAAAACAGAAAGGCACAGACAAATTTTAAACAGAGAGGTGATGTGACCAGATCTATACTTTGGCACATAATGCTCATAATATTCTTGAGGATGAATTAAAAAGAATGTGACTAGAGATAAGAATATTGAATTAAAGAACTCCAGGTAGATGATGAGGACCTGAGGTGAAGCAGTAGCAGAAAGTTCAAATAGGAGGAATCAGATTTGAGAATTGGTAAAATGAAAGGACTGATTGGATATTATGGAAGGAGCTGAAGAACAAAGAAAGAGCACTTTATGTCATATGTTTACAGGGGAAAATGTATGGAAGAAAACAAAAAAAATGGTCACTACAGAAAGGAGTAATTGGTGAAGGGAAAAATTGAACAAGAAGACTTAATAATCATACATATTTTTGCACCCAACATATGATTGCTCAGATGTTTACAGCAAATTTTAGTCAAACTAAACAAAATGATAAACAGCAGCACCATCATTGCTGGGGGCTTCACATCCCGCTGACAGACTGACCCAATTGGACAGGTCCTTCAAATACAAAATAAGCAAAGAAACTACGGCCCTAAATAGAATGCTAGAACAAATGGACCTAACAGACAGTTCTTGAATGTTCTACCCCCAAATCACTGAATATATGCTGTTCTCATGAGCTCACAGAACATGTTCTAAGATTGATCACATCCTGGACAAAACTTATGTCAATAAATTTAAGTAGAAATTATACCATGTGCCTTCTCAAGTCACAGTGGAATAAAACTAGAAACCAATTACAACAGAAATACCATTCTTACACAAAGTCATGGAAACTAAACAACCTATTCATGAATGATATTTGGGTCAATAAGAAAATAAAGATGTAAACCAAAAGATTCTTTGAACTAAACAACAATGGGGACAAGTTATCGAAATCTGTGGGATACAACAAAAGCTGTCCTGAGAGGAAAACTCATAGACCTAAATGCCAACATCCAAGAGAGAAATATCACAGCCATCCCAAACTCAGCAGAAGAAAAGAAATAAGCAAGACAGAATAGAACTAGTTGAAACTGAGAACAAAAGAACTACCTAGAACAGTGGTTCTCAACTTTCTTAATGCCGCAGCTCCTTAATACAGTTCCTGTGGGTCATGACCCACAGGTTGAGAACTGCTGACATAGAAGATGAATGAAACAAAAAGTTGGTTCTCTGAAAAGATAACATTGACAAGTCTCTTGCCAGATTAACTAGAAACAAAAAGAGAGAACTCTAATAAACACTCTAATAAGAACTCTAATAATTAAAAATGAAAAAGAAGAAAAGATATGATAAAAATACAAAATATCATCTCAGATTACTATAAAAAACTCTATGCTCATAAAATTGAAAATGTGGAAGAATGGACAAATTCTTGGAAACACACAACCTCCCTAGGCTCAGTCAGGAGTAGATCACTTGAATAGACCAATTTCAAGGACAAAAACGGAAGGAAAAACTAAAAAAATCTTCCAACAAAAAAAGTCACAGACCAGATCATTTTGCACCAAATTTTACCATACCTACAAAGAGTAACTTGTATCTATACTGCAAAAATTATTCTATAACATTGAGAAGGAAGAAATCCTCTGCAACTTGTTCTACAAAGCCAATATCATCTTAATACTAAAGCCAGGAAATAACACAACTAGAAAAGAAAACTACAGGCTAATATCCTTTAAGAATATAGATGCAAAAATACTCAAAAAAAATCTAAGCAAACTGAATTCAGCTACACAACCAAAAGATAATACACCACAACCAAGTGGACTTCAAAATACACTGACCTCTTACTATATTTACCAAAAAAGCTCAATCAAAAATGAAAAAGGAAATACTATAACTGATACCATAAAAACGCAAAACATCATCTTCCAATACTATAAAAACCTGTGTGTACATAAACTGGTTAATGTTGAGGAAACAGACAAATTCTTGGAAACATACAACCTCCATAGGCTCAATCAGGAAGAAACAGAACTCCAAAATCAAGTAAAGAAAGTGAAGCAGCAATTAAAAACCTTCCAACAAAGTCTGGATTCATCTCTATTGTCATTTGATCTTTGATAAGCCCATCATGGGGGAAAGATTCCCTATTTAACAAATGTTGTTGGGAGAATTGGCTGGTGACTTGTAGAAGACTGAAACTGGACCCACACCTTTCACCATTAACAAAAACCGACTCTTACTGCTTAAAGGACTTAAACTTAAGACATGAAACTATAAAGATTCTTGGAGAGAGTGCAAGAGAAATACTTGAAGAAATTGGCCAGGGAGAATACTGTATGAGGAGGATGCCCTTGGCAGAGGACCATGGTGTCACAACTCACAGCAACCTCCAACTCAACTACATGATTCTATTGCTTCAGCCTCCCGAGTAGCTGGGACTATGGGTGCCCACCACAAGGCCTGGCTATTTTTTTGTTTTTCTTTTTTAGCAGACTGGGGCTGGGTTTGAACCCACCATCCTTGGTGTATGTGGCCAGCATGCTACCCACTAAGCTACAGGCACCGCCCTGAATTTAAATTTTATATAATATTCAAATATCAGAAGCCATTTTGAGAAAGGCTATAAAATTATAAATACATGCCTAGGACAAAATACTTTCACGGAAACCTATTACAGACCCCTAAGCAAAAATCATTAGAAAAGGCTCTATAATGCTATTCTGAAGGCAATAATTCATATAAGCCATAGGGGTAAAGAGAAGAAATTTGCAGCTTCTGTCATGATCATTGTTTTTGTAATAACAGTGGCCACTGGGTTATCTTTGTGATTACTCAGACCTCAAAACCATTTAAGCAGATTACAAGTAACTCTGGAGGACATGAAAAGCCAGACTGACAGTGGCCAGGAGGAGGGAAGAAGCTGAATTCTGTATCTTTTCAAAAGTATTCGTTGGCAGATGCTTCTGTTTTGTCCACAAGAGGATTCCAGTTGTAGAATTAATCATAAAAAGATGAAGAGTAAGTGGGTAAAAGTATATGCCTGCCAAGGTAGTCCCCATTTGTCCTACCTGTCCAGAACTAGCAACCATAGCTTCCATTATATCTCATCAGCCAGCTCTTAGTCACGTGGACGTCACTCTATGTAGGTTAAAGAGTTTAGCTTTTTTTTGTTCTTTACACTGAGAATATACTACTGTTAACAAACTGAGTATTCTACAGCAAGAGAAGATGGGGCAATAACTATTAAGTAGATGCTGTTACATATACACCTCAAATGTTATTTATGTGTCTTTTTTAATACTCATTTTTTCAGAGCTTTAAAGTATGATGGTGGTGCTTTTTAATAGGGATTGCATTAAATTTGTAAATTGCTTTGGGTAATATGGACATTTTAATAATGTTGATTCTTCCCAGCCATGAGCATGGTATGTTTTTCCATTTATTAATATCTTCAGCTATTTCTTTTCTCAGAGTTTCATAACATGGAATATTATGCAGCCTTAGAAAAGATGGAGACTTTACCTCTTTTACGTTTACATGGATGGAGCTGAAACATATCCTACTTAGTAAAGAATCTCAAGAATGGAAGGAAAAATATCCAATGTACTGAGCCCTACTATGAAACCAATTTACAATCACTCACACTTTCATATGAAGAATAGATCACAACTATGGCCCAGGATGAAGGAGGGAAGGGAGAGGAGGTAGGGAAGGGGGAGGTCAGATCGAGGGAAGGTGAATGGTGGGGTCACATCTATGGTACATACTGCAAGGGTACGCATTGGATCTATTAAGTATAGAGTGTAAATGTCTTAACACAATAATTAAGTAAACAAGATGAGGTATATATTAACCAGTACAATGTAAGCATTCCTAATTCTATATAGCATATTGTACCCCATAATGCATTAATGTATACATGATCTATGTGTTTATGATTTAATAAAAATAAATAAATAAATAAAAATACTAAGACATTTACTCATTTGCAAAGCTGAAAAAAAGAAAAACCTTCCAAGAAAACAAAGTACAGCAATCCGACTACTAGGTATTTATTCAAAGAAATAAAAGGCATTTTTATCAAAAAGATACTTTAGCTTTTTTTTGTTCTTTTTTTTGTTCTTACCATAGATGTGACCCCACCATTCACCCTTTCTCAATCGGACCTCCCCCCTCCCCCTTCCTTACCCCCTCGCCCTTCCTTCCTTCATCCTGGGCCATAGCAGTGATCTATTCTTCATATGAAAGTGTGAGTGATTGTATTGGTTTCATAGTAGAGCTCAACACATTGGATATTTTCCCTTCCATTCTTGAGATACTTTACTAAGTAGGATATGTTTCAGCTCCATTCATGTAAACGTAAAAGAGGTAAAGTCTCCATCTTTTCTAAGGCTGTACTTGGGCTCAGCGCTCATGGCTCAGTGAGTAGGGCGCTGGCCACATACACGGAAGCTGGCAAGTTGGAGCCCAGCCCAGGGCTACTAAACAAAAATGACAATTGCAACCAAAAAATAGCCAGGCATTATGGTGGGCACCTGTAGTCCCAACTACTTGGAAGGCTGAGGCAAGAGAATCGCTTAAGCCCAAGAGTGCCCACAGCACTCTACCAAGGGTGACATAGTGACACTCTATCTCAAAAAAAAAAAAAAAAAAAAAAAGATATTTGCACTCAAAGGTTTGTAACAGAACAATTAACAATCATAAAGATTTAGAAACAACCCAAATGCCCCTCAATACAAGAATGAATTAATAAAATGTGGTATATGTATACCATAGAGTACTACTCGGCCATAAAAAAAAAAGGTGATCTAGTACCTTTTATAGCAACCTGGATGAAATTGAGACTATTCTTCTAAGTGAAATACTGGAAGAATAGAAAAACAAACACCACATGTACTCAGTACTAAGTTGGAACTAGTCTATCAACACTTATTTGACACATGGAAGTAGAACTCAAAGGAAATCAAGTAGGTAGGAGTGGGGAGGATGGGTAAATTCACACTTAACTGGTGCAATGCACATATTCTAGGTCAAGGGCATATTTATATCTTTGACATTAAATGTACAACAGCATCCTTTCACAGTAGAGCCAAAAAAGATGAAATATTTGGGAGTTTACCTAACAAAGGATGTGAAAGATCTCTATAAAGAGAACTATGAAACTTTAAGAAAAGAAATAGCTGAAAATGTTAACAAATGGAAAAATCTTCCATG
>CAUYON010043519.1:0-17693 GCA_963573935.1 Arctocebus calabarensis | reverse complement strand
GCTGCCATTGGGACAGGATTTGACTGTGCTAGCAAGACTGAAATACAATTGGTGCAAAGTCTCAGGGTGCCTCCAGAGAGGATTATCTATGCAAATCCTTGTAAACAAGTGTCTCAAATTAAGTATGCTGCCAATAATAGGGTCCAGATGATGACTTCTGACAGTGAAGTTGAGTTGATGAAAGTTGACAGAGCACATCCAAAGGCCAAGTTGGTTTTGAGGATTGCCACTGATGATTCCAAAGCAGTCTGTGGACTCAGTGTTAAATTTGGTGCCACCCTCAAAACCAGCAGACCCCATTCTTTTGGAATGGGAGCTAAATATTGGCTGTACTGATCCTGAGACCTTCGTGCAGGCAATCTCTGACGCCCACTGTGTCTTTAACATGGGAGTTGAGGTTGGTTTCAGCATGTACCTGCTTGATATTGGTGGTAGCTTTCCTGAAACTGAGGATGTGAAGCTTAAATTTGAAGAGATCACTGGTGTAATCAACCCAGCATTGGACAAGTACTTTCTTTCCATCAGACTCTGGATTGAGAATCATAGCTGAGCAAAACAGATAGTATGTTGCATCAGCCTTCACACTTGCAGTTAATATCATTGCCAAAAAAATTGTATTAAAGGAATAGATAGGCTCTTATGATGAAGATGAGTCCAGTGAACAAACCTTTATGTATTACATCAATGATGGAGTATATGGATTGTTTAATTGCATCCTTTATGATCATGCTCATGTAAAGCCTCTTCTGCAAAAGAGACCTAAACCGGATGAGAAGTATTATTCATCCAGCATATGGGGACCAGCATGCGATGGCCTTGACTGGATAGTTGAGTGCTATGACCTGCCAGAAATACATGTGGGGGACTGGATGTTTTTGAAAATATGGGTGCTTACACTGTAGCTGCTGCTTCTACTTTCAATTGGATTCCAGAGGCCGACTATCTACTATGTGATGTCAGGACCGATGTGGCAACTTGTGCAGCAAATCCAGAACCCCAACTACCTACCCAAAGTAGAAGAACAGGATGTTGGCACTCTGCCTGTGTCTTGTGCTTGGGAAAGTAGAATGAAACGTCACCCAGCAACTTGTGCTTCAGCTAGTATTAATGTGTAGCTATCATTCTGTAGTTGTTAACTGCGAGTTTAGCTTGAATTAAGGGATTTGGGGGGACCATTTAACTTAATTATTGCTAGTTTTGAAATCTCTTTGTAAGAGTAGGGTTGGCACAGATGCAGCAATATGTAAGATTAGGAGATGGGGGTCACACTTATCTGTGTTCCTATGGAAACTATTTGAATATTTGTGTTACATGTATTTTTATTCACTTTTCAGGCATGCTATGAAAGAGCACCCCTCTGCTGCTCAGCAAGCATTTGTAGCTTGTACAGTGCCAGAATGGGCCAAAAGCTTAGTGTTGTGACCTGTTTTAAGAATAAAAAATAAATATGAAATAAATAAAAAAAAGAAAGAAAGAAAATGTGGATACAATTTACCAAATGGAACTGGCTGAACTGCAGAATTGTGACTCTGAAAGACGCATTCAAGTCAAGCAGCCTTCCTAATTTCTATGCATCTCTCCCCTCTGAGACATATCCTAATTTCAGGAACCATGCACTCAAAATAGCAACCATCTTTGGCAGCACTTATATCTGTGAACAGACTTTTTCCAGAATGAAACATCTGAAATCTCCAACCAGATCTAGACTAACTGATGCACACTTGCATCACTTGTTATGACTAGCAGTGACAAATATGGAACTGGACATTGACCATCTCATTAGCCAAAAGCAGACCCATAGTTCCCATTGAAATACTGGTAAGTTTGTTGATTTAACTTTATTTGTTCTTCATTTTAAATATTGTATTTGTTCCCATTTTGTTTTTTTACTTCAAAATAAGATATGTTCAGTGTGCATAGGAATTTGTTTATAGTTTTTGTTTTTTTAAACTATAGTCTGGCCCGCCAATGGTCTGAGGGACAGTGAACTGGCCCCCTGTTTAAAAAGTTTGAGGATCCCTGCTAGGCTTTGAGTTATCCAGCTGAAGTCATCAGCAATGAGATGCATAGAAGAGACTCCCTGCTGGGCCTGATCCATAGAAAAGGCACAGATAAGGATGGTTGTTGTGAGTCACTACATTGTGGATGTTACTTTGTTATGCAGCAGTAGATAACTGATGCAAATGGTGTGCTCAAACTTTTCTCACAATTCCTTAGTTCATGAAAACCTCATGAACAAAGTTCTTTCCAATTTATAGAAAAAGAAACTGAAAGGCCCCAGTAGTTTTGGCTGCGTTTTTGATTGTGCATGTACATATGCCAAAGATTTCAAGCTCCATTATTTAGTTTTCCCTCATTGCTGTTAACCTGACATTGCCCATCATAATCATGTTTCATTAGAGAGGGAAAGTTTGATTCTTTGAAAAGGACTCATAAAAATAAAAAATGAGGCAAGGGTCAAGGAAGTCAGGCAAATTATTCTCTTTCCTCTTTTTAAATTTGGTGCCATTTATGCTGTAGTTTCCATAATAACCTTCATGGTGAATCAGTTTTAGAACTCCTAGATAAACATCTGCAGAATCCCACCATCTTAAAGAATCTGAATCAAATAAATCTACCATCTCATGTAGAGACAACTCAACTAAATTTACATAGATCGAGATAATACAGGCTTTTCTGGCCAGATATAGTGGCTTATACCTGGAATCCTAGCACTTTGGGAGGCCAAAGCTGGAGGATCATTGAGAGCAGCCTGGGCAACATAGTGAGACCTTGTTTTGACAAAAAATAAAAGAATTAGCTAGTCATGGTGGCTTGCACCTCCTAGATACTGGGGAGGCTGGGGCAGGAGGATTGCTTGAGCCCGAGTTTGAGGTTGCAGTGAGCTATGATCAAGCCTGGGTGACAGAGCAAGACTCTGTAAAGAATAAAAAAGAATAAAAGAGAAGAAAAATAAAAGATAATATAAGCTTCTGAGTTTCATAGGATCCCTAATAGACCTTTGTGTTTGCTAACTAACTCCAGAAGACACGTTTCTTTTTTCTGGGATATTTTTCCTGCTGTCATGCTTGTTAGGTAGCCTATCTTAGGTAAATAAGGGTCTTGGTTATGAAAAACACTGACCAGATGATAAAGTGCTTGCTTGTATTTGAGATTCAATTAAGAACCATGAGTTTGGCTCGGTGCCTACGGCTCAATGGGCTAAGGCGCCAGCCACGTACACCTGAGCTGGCAGGTTCGAATCCAGCCCGGCCCGCAAAACAACAATGACGGCTGCAACCAAAAAATGGCCGGGCGTTGTGGCAGGCGCCTGTAGTCCCAGCTACTTGGGAGGCGGAGGCAGGAGGATCGTTTGAGCCCGGAAATTGGAGGTTGCTGTGAGCTGTGATGCCACAGCACTCTATCCAGGTTGACAGCTTGAGGCTCTGTATAAAAAAAAAAAAAAAAAAGAAAAGAACCATGAGTTTTATACTCAATCAGTACCTTAGATTTATTTTTTGAAAAAAAAGGAATATTCATTGTCAGTTTCCAGATCCTTGACAGACTATATTGATCAGAAACATGGCTCAATAGGACAGAGCTAGAAAAATATGCAAGAACCATATCTTGTATATCTCCTTTGGTGAGTGGGTCTAAAGGAAGAAGAAATATTCCTTTGTACTCCTCTTTGTATTGTTTGGATTTTTATTATAAGCATTATTGCTTTGATAACAACAACAATAAAAGCAAAAAGTTAATTTTTAAAAAGGATCTTACTTCTGCAAGATGTTCATTTACTTTTGCCTTGATCTAATTTCTTAATTTCCTTCTGTCTTTACATCTGTGGTATGTGTATAACAAAGAAATGTTCAGAGTCTTTGGCTTTTGCTATGGAAAAAAAAAGAAATTCTCTTCCAAAAACCTCAGCCATATTCCCCAAAACATAGTGGGTTCCATAAGCACTTGAGGGAAAATATTTCCACCTCAAAGACTTTGGTCTAGACTCTGGAGCATCGTACAAGGCCTCAAAATTCTTTCTGCAGTTCAAGGTAAAGATTTAAATTGAGTCTTGGAAGTTTGAGATCTCAATAAAGATGAAAGATTTCAATAAATATTTGTTATATGAAGACAAAACTCAAATCAAATCATGAATTTTAAGTTTCATAATAAATAGCTTTGGACAGTAATATGAAGAAGTATGCATACACAACAGGTTGAAATTTTATTCTACCTGTTGAAAAGAGGACACCAGTCTTGGGAGCTCCATCCATAGAGAAGTAAAAGGACCAGCAGTGGGGCTGGGTGGGGCTGAAGGTATCCGGAGAGAGATCCATGGGGGCCTCCAGTGCAGGGCAATTGCCAATGGGCTCACAGTGGTTCCATCTGAGATGCAATTTTAAGCATTGCCTTGTAAACCTTTTACAATCAAGAAGAATTCTGGTGAAAAGATACTAATTTGTCAAGGATTGTTTGATGGCGGCATAGCGAGTGTTCTAGATTATGCAGATTTTCTCTTCTTCAAGCCAAATCTATCATCTCCAACTGTATTATTTTGGCAGACAGTAGGATTATTTCCACTGAGTTTGTTCTGGTGTGACGCCCTCTGCTTACATTGAAGGACGCTCACTAAACATCCGCGTGAGAGTAATTATTGCATGTACCGTTAGGATATTGTTAAGTGCGGTGTTTCTAACTCATTTCGGTGTTCCCTATGTAAAGATGCATGTGCGAAATTTCTTTCAGACCAAATCTCAGGAAAATCTTTTATTTCACTGAGAAATTAATACTTTCGGTTCGGCGCCTGTGGCTCAGCGGGCTAAGGCGCCAGTCATGTAAACCTGAGCTGGCGGGTTCGAATCCAGCCTGGGCCCGCCAACCAACAATGATGGCTGCAACCAAAAACAAAAATAGCCGGGCGTTGTGGCGGGCGCCTGTAGTCCCAGCTACTTGGGAGGCAGAGGCAGGAGACTCGCTTGAGCCCAGGAATTGGGGGTTGCTGTGAGCTGTAATGCCACAACACTCTACCCAGGGCGACAGCTTGAGGCTCTGTCTCATTAAAAAAAAAAAAGAAATTAATACTTTCCCTCATGGACAATGAATCACATTATAGATTAGGTTTGCTTTTTTTGCTATAATAGTCGGGAAGGTCACAGTCAGATGCTACTCAATGGTAGTAGTTATTGTATCAAATTGCCAGCATAGTTCTGTTTCAACTTTACCTTGGCCTTGTTCTTCTATTCTAGATGGGGATTTTTTTTTTATGCTGGTTTTTAAACCTATGTCTATATATTCTACTTTATACTGTTCATTCTTTATAAGCTACCTCAAATCCTTTGGTAAAAATAGTTCAGTACTAAAAATAGTTCAGTAAATAAAATAACAGAAGAACTTAAGGCAACCAGTTTTTTCCCCCCCTGGAGTTAAATGGGGCTTAGGAAATAATCTAACCCAACTCCATTATCTTACCAATGAGTGAAGGGAAACCCAGCATGGTTGTGAAGGGGGAGCAACCACCCCGATTTGCCTGGGTCTGAAGATTTTCCACGCACATGAGATTTTCAGCTCTAAAATCAGGATTAGTTGGTCACCCTACTGGGTCAAGTGACTTTTCCACAGCAGTAAATAGCAGAAATGGCACTAAAGCTCAAGCTTCTGGCTCTCTAAAGTGGCTCTCTTCCCTTATTAAATGCCATTTTAGAACGTGGTTTTGTGAAAGCAAGAGTTTAAAGTGTGCATCCAGGAATAGTCTGGGGTTCATTTCCTAGCTCTTACATTTAAGCATTTTTTTTTCTTTCTCTTCTTTTTAGGTTTTCATAGGAAGTTCCATGTGATGCTTTTCTCTTGTGTACAATTGGGATCACAGCCAGAAAGTTCTACACACTCGCTGAAGATCAGGCCCCCATCCTCACTGCTTCCTTTGCAGACAGCCCTCCGGTGAGCTTCCCTTTGCCCACTGCTCCAGGTCCCACTCTGTCCTCCATGTCAGAAGCTGAAGACCCAGAACTGACACTCACACAGGTTCTTTAAGAAATCATGGGATCGATCTGTGTCTTTTCCCCAATACACTGCTGTCCATTTTGAAGAAAGAAAACTGAATCTCCTTCCTCCACTCTTAATTTTTTACTTCCACAGCCAAAGCTAAGAATTGAAAATTGCCTCCAGTGGTTCTCTGAGCGAAATAGCACCTTTTACAATTTACTGTGGAAGCAGATTCTGGAAAAATTTTACAGTCTCAGCTTATACCTTAAGAAACTATTTTCTTACTGGTCTAATGTCTGATAATTTAAACCAGTGTGAAGCAAAACTGAGCATGTTTTAAAATGGAAATCTAAGAAGTTTTCCTGCCAGTTTGAGGGGAAAATGAAAGAAAAGTGTAAGATTACTAGGGGCGCCAAGGTCGTTCTGACTCCCTCTTGGTACAGGGTCCTTCTGGCTCCTGTGTTGCAGTTGGTGATGCTGACTGCACAGGAAACGCTCAGTAATGGGGCTTCTGGCTTCTGCAGGGAGGCCTGGCAGTGTTCCACCCCTAATATGGCTGGCTGCTTTGGCTGCTCCCAGATGGAGCTTTGATGGAATGTACAGAGAATATAGTATAATCCTCAAAAGACTCTTCTCCTAATTTTAAATTTTGATCTTATCTCATGAGGCCCTACGCAGAAGTAGGAAATAACTTAATACTCAGTCCTATGGCTCAGTAGCCAAAGTATTCACCCTGCCCAGCAAGCTTTGTTCAGATTTAATTTCTCAATCCACGAGTCTGTCATTGCAGTACATTTTCTGATGGCCAGATGTGATGACTCTTTCTACTTGTATCTTTCAATTTCACGAACAATTTACGTGAAATTTAGTGACATTATTCATGATGTTTATTGTAGGGTGTCCCTATCAAGATTTGTTTTGCAAGAATCATGGTGGGGGCTTGTGACTGCCCTACCTCTCCATGTTCTATGCTATACATTTATGCCATATTGGCATTGTGGCATGCCTGACCCCAAGAAGGATCTGCCTACAGGGAACTTTTAATAGAGTGGAGAGAAAAAAAGTGGCAGCAAGATGGAATGAAATATATTCTAAATAGTAGTATAAGCAATGTGCTTTTATACTATGGTGGTTTTTGGTTGCTAGTTAGAAGATTCTACCTTGTGGGAAACAGCCTTTAAACTGGAAATTCCATTTTCCTCCAGTCTTGAGCTAGCATTCTCTCTGTGTGAGGGCACATGGCTACCATCATGCTGTGGCCTGATGGACCCCCAAGGCGCCTTTGCTCCAAAACATCTTCCCACAGGAGCTTGTTATGATGCCTGAAATCCTGTTATTGGGCCCAATCCTTCCCATCACGATGCTGAGACTAGACAAGACACCAGCTTAGAACGTATGCATGGTGTCTCTGGGAGAAGTCACACATTTCACTGTTGGGCACACATGGTATCAAGCGGGTTATCAGATCAACTAGTTGTCACCTTGGAGAATGAAACACAGGGTAAGTACATTTACTGTGGTCCCCCCCCAAAAAAGAAATTAGGGTCTGGTAGCAATGTAGTGGTAATAGTAGAGCAAGGAAGGAGGTCCGCAGTATAAAAGACCAGAAAAACAGACTTCATTCATGGGACACAACAACCTTATCTCTGTCTCCCCTGCTGTACTGAGTGTGGATGTATGGATGGGAGGAGACAGGCTAACACTGGCAGACCCCTTTGTGTCTATGAAGTGCTCACGTTAACCTTGCAAACAGAGAGAGAAAGCTTCAGGGTATCCAAGGACCCAAGACTGTAAAACAATGTAGACTCTTCAACTGCCATAACCAAATGCTCTGTTGCTTGAACCTACTCACCATTCATTCTTCCATGTCCTCTCTTAAATACCCAATTTTTTCCCTGGTACCCACCACTTTCCCAAGAAGCCCTCGTGCTTGAGGGAAACCTTCTCCCTTGCCCAACTCAAGGGGTGGGGCCTGATGGGCTTCGGCAGATTTCATGTAGCCCATTCCCCTGACCAGCAACTGGTTCAGCCATGGGCATGTGATGAAGCTGGCCCCAATAAGGTGGATTTTCAGAGCTTTGCTTGGCCTAGCAAAAGACAACTTTACTATTTGTTTATTGCAAGGGTCAGAAGATTAGCTCTTGGCTCACCAGCCCAACTCTTGGAAGTGATTTCCCTGCTCACTGGATGAGAAAGAAGAGCACATAGTTTGGGACTTGAAGCTGTTATGCGAACACTAGATAAAGCCTTGTTTTCTTGCGGCCAGTGTTGTAACTGGCAGTGCAGAGAAGTGGAAAGAAATGGGGTCCTGGAGGATGAGACTGAGCCTCTGGTTCAAGAAACCCCAAAGCCCACCCCTACAGTTGTTTTGTTAGTCACACCTTAGTAAGTGTGGTCCAAAGACCAGTAGCATCAGCATGACCTATGAACTTGCTAGAAATGGAAAGTCTCAGGACCCACCCCAGACTTACTGAATCAGGATCTGTATTTAAATAAGATCCCTAGGTAATAAACATGCACTTTAGAGTGTAAGAAGCACTGCCCAATATAGTTTAATCTCACTGACTTGGGTTCTCTGCGACTCTCAATTTAACGGATCCTAAACATCGCAGACTCCCTCCACTGGTGACTCCAGGCTCCCCTGGTTCTGTAGTCTCCATTAGCCCCTTTTTGCTCACCACAACTCACTTCCCCCGCCTCACTCCTCTCTTCTTCCCATTGTCCATTCAGACAACCATCTGGAGATGTCTCGTTTTCTCTGTTGACCTCTTAATCTATTTCTTAAACATCCAACAGATATGTAAAGTTGGACTGATTCCAAATGGTTTTTAGAGTAGTGAGAGGGAGTTTTGTACTGACTAGCAAAAGACAACTTTACTATTTGTTTACTGCAAGGGTCAGAAGGTTAGCTCTTAGCTCACCAACCCAACTCTTGGAAGTGATTTCCCTGCTCAGGCCACCAGAAGTGTAGAGTTTCTGAAATACTTGGAAGACATAAATTCATTGGTTAGTTCCACTGTTGTGTCTGAGCTTTAGAGGAAACTTTTTAGAAGGAAGGGTATGAAAGGATCCCATTCTCCTTATTTATTTGGGAGGACAAACATCCCATCTGTAAAGTTACTAATCAGGGCAACACCTGACAGATGGCACATGCTTAATAACTGTCCTACCATGGTGTCCTCTTTAACATAGGGCAAGGATTGTTATAGCAATGATGAGCATTTCAAGAGAGAATAGCTTGATCATTTGGCCTACAGGTGATACTTTTCCTGAGATAGAGGTGGGGAATGCTATGCAATCCAAAGTTCATCAAACTTAAGGTGAAAGCTGTGATTTTTGCTCTGTATTCCATTCAGTGTTAAGGGTTTTTGTTTTTGTTTTTTGAGTGTTGACCTGTGACTCCGATCTGCTGCTCTGTCTGGCCCTGAAACAAGGTAGGTGTGTAGCTTCAAGCAGTCCTTCGCCTCCCTGGCCCTCAGTTCTTGACACTGTCAAAGAAGGTACTTGATAGGATGGTCACTCACGACCCTGCTAACATCCTCGGAGCCATGACTCTGCTCTGGTCTATTTCTATAGCATCTCTCTCAAAAGTAATTCCGTTTAGAAAACTCCACTTAAGGCCAGTGCTCATGCCTATAATCCTAGCACTCTGAGAGGCTGGAACAGGAGTTTGAGATCAGCCTGAGCAAGGGTGAGACTCCATTTCTACTAAAAATAGAAAAAGTAGCTGGGCATAAGGGTGGGCGCCTGTAGTTCCAGCTACCCAGGAGGCTGAGGAAAGAGGATCTCAAGAGTTTGAGGTTGTTTTGAGCTCTGATGACATTATAGCACTCAACTCAGGGTGACAGAGTGAGACTCAAAAAAAAAAAAAAAAAACAGAAGAAGTTGAAGAAAACTTCATCTAACAGAAGGGAAAAGTGGACCATAGAAAAGTAAAGGGATGTAGCCTGAGGTCTGACCATAGAAAGTTAGAAGCAGAGCCTGGAGAAGCCCTGCCCTCCCGATGCCAGCTGAGGACCAGGAGCACCTCACGTGATTCTATGGGACTTGAAACAGTCCATGAAAGCAGCTAATGCCAATATGCATATCCTATTTTGTGAAACCTAAGTTTTAAATAAAAAGTCTAGATTAGAATATGGTTCTCTTGGCTTAAAAGTACTTTGTTGACTTAATAAAGATTATATTATTCTCTGAAAGGTTTACATGGGAACTGACGGCCACCTCCCCAGTTCTTAAGATGCTGCCTCAATTGAATGGTGTTTATTTCATTCCTGCATTTCTGTAATAAAACCAGTTAGCAGAGCAGCCATTGTGTTTGCTCTGGGGGACTATTCATCAAGGTTACAATGGAGGGAGGAGCACCTGGTAACTCTGCAAAAGCAAACTTCGTTTCCCTTATGTAATTACAACTGTAAAATAACTTCCAAAACCCCAAATTGCTATTGAGCACTACTCTCAGTCTGCACTGCAGTGAGTGACAGTCTCATTTCTGCTTAATTGAGCAGCAGTCAGTTTCTTTTCATAACCAAGGTGGTAGTGCTCACTGGCTTGTTTGTCACTTGGATGAACAGGTTATGATGGAGGGAATGCAGTGGCCTCCTCCCAGCCTCTTGGGCGGTCATCTGGTGGTTCCTTTAACTGCCCATACAGAGTGTGGCGGCAGACAGCTCTCAGTGAGTGCACCTGTAACTTGTAATTTATCAGAGAAAGCAGAAAATAATCACAGAAGGTAACTGTGTTATACAGTATCTTCTCTAACAGCAGTCAATTACAAACAGTGAGAATACCATAAAGGTTCCCGCTTAGGCTGATGCGAATAGATTGAATTTTTTTTTCATTTGCTGCAAAATCTCAGTTTTAAGTTTAATCAGTATTAGCATATGACATGGCTAGATTAGACAATTGGTAGCCTTCACGCAGACTATAAAATGCTGTCAATTACCCTCCTACATCCTCTCTCTCATTTAGAAAAAGGCTATTAGTACAGAATAAGTGATTAGAGGCTAAGGGGGAGCAGCTGTTTAATTTTTGTTTTTATTTTAAAATTCTGGTCACACTGTCACTTAAAAAAACAAAGTCAGTGTTAGCCATATGTAAAGAACTATTTAAGTTGAAATGAAACATATATGTATATGTTTCTTAAATAAAATCCAACACCCAGTTACTAAATGTTTATGATTAATCTCCTTGGATCTAGCTCCATGGCACTCCAGATGTCTATGTCCTTGGGCAAGTTCCTTAGCCTTGTAAAAATCTCTCAGGTGGCAATACCAGCTCTTATCTCAAAGGTTGGTTGTAAGAATTAGAGAAAATATATATGAAAAGTGCATAGGATGAAGCCTGGCAGGTAGTAAGTGCTCTATTATACATTTGTTGTTATTATACATTTCCACCCATTAAAAACTCTTAATTGCGATATCTAAGTCATGTTCTTCCCAGGAGGATAAATACATTCTTTAGTTATTCCTAATCTGGTTTGGCTCATAGCAGAACCTTCAGGCTATAGACAGCCCCTCTAAGGAATGTGGCTAGAGGGACGGGAGGGAGGGGAGGCCAGGGACATGTGGCAAGGAGGAGGAGTGTAACTGAAGATAGGTGGAATTGGCCACCTTCACCAGTTTAGGCCTCGGTCTTGGCAAAGGGCAGGTGCATATCATTCTCAAGGATGGAAGGAAGGTGTCTGTTCCTAGACAATCAGTTACAGCCAGAGGACAAGGGCTGATGAGGGGTAGTGCATTTCTGTGCATGGGTACAGTTTCCAAGAACAAGGGTCAGAGTGAGCCTGACCAACTCACTAAAAAGGACCCTTCCTGGATAGAAGTAAAAAAGGATTTGAGAAAGTAAAAGCTGTTGGAGGAAGAGGAAGAAGCTTGTGTGTAGGAGGGTCTTGGCCTGACCAGGCTCCCTAGATGCACACTGGCATAACTAGGCCATTCTCCATCCCTTGGGGACCCACTGAGACCCAGCATTAGGATTTTGGGGGTTCCCCAGGCGTTATTCCAGGATTGAGAACCGCTGCACTAAGAGTGAGAAAGAGCTGGAGGAGGGTGGGTGAATCCTTAGTGGAGAACATTTCCAACTGCTGCTATGGTGAAGAACCCAGGGAGTCAAAACAGAGATGAATAGATAAGTGTTGAGCTGTAGCCACAGCGCATCTGAGTCAGTAGCACAGCTGTGTGGAAAGCCTCATTGTAATAGTTTCTTGGCAGCCTCAGATGAGGTCCCTTTGGTTCGTGAAAGATAGAGAAGCACTCTGACCGGCAGATGAGGAAGGAGGAATTTATTGGAAAGACATGGGGGTGTCTCAGCAGAAGTCAAGACAACTGAGAGGGACAGGGCAGTGTCAGAGGCCTTAGCTTCCAGAGGTCAGGGACTTTCTAAAGTTCCATCATTGACAGGGCTCAAGTCAAGGCCTCTATTCCAAATGTCAAATTCCTGGGACAGAAAAAAATGGGCACAGTTGGGGCCAGGTGTCTGCTCCTAGACAATCAGCTACAGCCACGGGACAAAGGCTCATGAGGGCTAGTGCATCTCTGTGCATGGGTACAGTTTCCAAGAACAAGGGTCAAAGCGAGCCTGACCAACACACCAGAAAGGGCCCATCTTTATCTAGCAACACTGGTCATCCTACCAGGGGGAGTGGAGAAGGCTGACTCCTGGGGTCTCCTGGGCTGTACCTTCTGATGACAGGCATGGCCATCCAACTGTCATTAGTCAGGAGGCAAGGGAAGGCACATGGCTGAAGATGACTTTGAGCACAGGAGCAGTGATTAGAAGGACAGCTAACACAGTAGCTGGGAGTCAGCTGTGTTCTAAGTGCTTTGCGCGCATTACTAAACTCACTTAATTCATACAACGACCTTATGAACCAGTGCTATTGTCATCCTTGTTTTTCAGATGGGGAAACTGAGAAATTCAGTGATTTTCCAAGGTCACACAAATACAGATAGTTGGATTCCAGAATCTGTGTCCCTAAGTGGCTCATCACAGAGTGCTGGTGATGCTTATGGGAGTGGTTACAGAAAAAGTGGTAACAAGGATATAATGGGGAACTGCATCCAAATTCCAAGTCTTGGAAGGAGAGTAATTCTAAGGGATGGGAGCCCATGTTGTTGGGTTAAGTGTTAAGAAGGTGGACATGAAAAGTTGTAGTCAACGTGACTCGATGAAATGGACAACCTGTTATCATCACATTATTATCTCATGGCTCCCCTGAAACGCTATTGGTGAATTCTGTTTCCTTGTTTGGTCTTTTGGTGTTCATAAGATTGTAATCTTGAGGGAGGAGGCAAGATGGCTGACTGGAGCCAGCTTTCCACAGAGGCTCCCACCCAGAAGGAGAGTTAACTGACAGAAGTTTATCAAGTAAGCTGATGGTTTGGAGCTGAGCCAAGAAAGAAGACCTCAGCAGGGATGATGTGTGCTCTTCCAGGAGAAGGTGAACAGGACCAGGAAGAGGTGAACCTAACCCTGAAGGTCTAGTTCCTAAGAGTTCACCTCTCCTAACTGAGAAGCCAGGCCTAGAGAGAGTGAGCCCTGTTCAGAGGTGCCTGGGGCAGGACCACGTCTGTGCATGCTCAGTCAGGCCCCTCAGCACCCATGCATACCCACCCTGTGCCAGGCCCTATAGACCTAAAGGACATCTCTACTCCCATCAGCCTGTGCTTCAGTAAGAAGAGACCACAAATGAATTTAAAAAGCAGGGACCCCTTGAGCTGTGACCCCAAGGTAACAAACAATAGGTACAAAAACCATCGCCAAGCAGATGGGAGTCTCCTCCCCCATGAGAACAGCTCACAGTGTACTTTCTACAAATAAGCAAGCAGAGTTCATATCTCTTCTCATTCTATCCCATGGGAGAGAGCCACTAAAATCCAGATCTCCTTCCCCAGAGAAAATCCAGTAGTGTGCCATGGTGTTCTCCCACTAGGCATAAAAATGAACATATACTCTACCTGCAGGTCTGAACTCCCAGCACTCCCCTCCACTCCCATCCTGAGGTCTGGACACTTGTCCCCCATGGAGTCCAGATTCTTGGGCAATTTCTGGAGAGGTATGGACAAGGCATGGGCTGTTAGGAGTCTGTGCTGAATCAGTGACATGGATGTAAAGTGGGGACTGTGGTGTGAGGGAGACATACAGAAGAGGGAGAAACAGTGCCCCAAGGCACCCAGCATAGCAGGTGGTGGCAGCGGGAACAAAAGGGCTCACACTCCTGGTGATATTTTGGAGAAACACTTCCCATCTCTCTTAGTAAGCAGAGGGAGCCAGGCCTCTACTCCAGTGGCAGCCACGAGCAGAACAGATTTGGGACAGAAAATCAGGCCTCATGAGCAAAGGGTATGCCTGAGGCGGTACCTGCCCAGGTGGGGCTTAGTGAGGATGGAGACTAGAATGCACATGCACAGATGCAGCATACTCCCAGGGCAGGGCTGAGTCAGAATTGCTGCTTTTGTGAGCCCAAGATGCACCCAGCCCCCAGCAGAGCATAGCTGAGACAAGAGTAGGTGTGGCAGTAGCATCAGCCCACGGAGGGGCAGGAACTGAGAGCCCTTTGTGAACTTTAACCACACTGGCCCCAACACAGAGTGCAGTGGAGACAGAGACACCAGCTCCATGAGAATTGGTGCAGTGGCAGTGGCACAGGGTGGGTCTGAGTTGCAGTTTCTGTGAACTCAAACAGCTCCTGGTGCACAGTGGAATATAGCCAGGACAGAAATGCAAATTCTATGAGAATATAAGTGGCAGCAACATCTATCTGGGGTGGGGCTGGAACTGAGTGACACTCTTAGCTTCCATTAAGCATCCAAGGTAGTCAGGCTCCAGCTCCCCCTGCCAAGCTGGTGGCAGAGTGCAGCGGCCTGGCTGGGTAAACACAAAACTCCCTGTGACTCAGGCAGGTGCAAATCCCTGGCCCATCTGCTCATTGAAGGTAACTGGGCCACAACCCTGTGGGCTTATCAGTGACTGGGTGTGACAGAGGTGCAAGGTGGGGAAAGAGGCATCAACCTCCCCAGACTAACTCATTTGCTGAGTGGGCCCTTATGACTCCATGGAGCACCAGAGCAAGCCACACTTGAGCTGCTAGCAGACCCTTGCTATCTAGTTGCTGGAAACCTTTCCCACTTGAGACTTGGTGCTGACTGGAACAACTAATTTGGAACTCTTGACCAGGGCCAATCACCCAATGACCATTCAAGGTGGTACCCTGGTTGTGTTGTTGTGGGAAGGTTTGATTTTCCTTTTCCAGTTGTTGCCTGTTGAGGGCAGAGTATCTTAGTTGCTTGTATTTCTCCACAGCTGTGACTTCAACCCAGAGTTACTGATTCACTAGGATTGAACAGAGATTAGCTGAAAACAAGACAGAGCCACCTAGCCCCACCAAACCAAGCAGGTCCCTAGTGTCTCAGGCCTTAGCACTGTACAGGTCCTTTGCAAAGCCATAGGGGAAAATATCCAGTCACCAGTCCCAGCTCTTGGGAAAAGGGCTGGTTACACTACTCCAGGAGCCCCCAATCCAATTTCACCTTACCTGTGCATCTAGCCAAACAGTGAAAAATAATCATGGGGTGGAATCAGGGGAAAACTCCAGCAACCAGAATCATCAGAGAAGATCAACTCCCCCAAGGAACGACAAGGCAGACGCACCAGAAGATCTCCTTCATAAACAAATGACTGAGATGTCAGAAATCAAGTTTAGAATTTAGATGGCAAATAAGATTAACAAAATGGAAGTAAAGTTGGAATTAGAAATTCTAGGAACAATTCAAAAGTTGTCTCAAGAATTCGATGAATTTAAAAACAAAATCACCAAAGATTTTGACACAGTGAGAAAAGATTTTGCAGCCTTCAAGATATGAGAAATAGAGTAGAATCCCTCAGTAACAGAATGGAGCAGGCAGAAGAAAGGATTTCTGACATTGAAGACAAAGTTTTTGAACACTTCCAAATGCTCAAAGAGGAAGAGAAGTGAAGAGCAAAAATTCTCTCAGAGAGCTGTGGGATAATTCTAAAAAAACTAATATTTGCCTTATAGGAATTCCCAAAGGTGACAAGGTAGCTTTGAAAGGCCCAGATGCACTACTCCAAGAGATAATTGGGGAGAATGTCCCAAACATGGAAAGAGATTCTGAAATTCAGATAGCAGACAGTTTCAGAACCTCAACACAACTCAATCCAAATATAGCATCTCCCAGACCCATTATAATTAACTTCACCAAAGTTAATATGAAGGATAAAATTCTGCAAGCAGCCAGATGTAAGAAAACCATAACCTACAAAGGAAAGGGTATTAGAATAACTGCAGATTTCTCTGCTGAAACTTTTCAAGTTAGAAGAGGATGGTTATCAACCTTAAACCTCCTAAAACAAAATAACTTTCAACCCAGGATCCTGTAAACTGAATTTCATTTATGATGGAGAAATTTAATACTTTAATGACAGTCACATGTTAAGAAATTTGCCATAACTAAACCAGCTCTCCAGGATATTCTCAGACCTATCCTCCACAATGACCAGCATAACGCTCTACCACCAAAGTAAACTCACTCAGAAACTTTTGATCTAATTCCAACTTCCACGGTGGTGAAAGGACTAAAAAGGTCCACTGGACTTTCAAAAAACTCAGTACCCAAAATACTACCAGGTTTATCAATACTCTCAATTAATGTGAATGGCTTAAGTTGTCCTCTAAATAGGCAGTTTTGGATACAAAAACTCAGGCCAGATATTTGCTGCATACAAGAATCTCACCTTACCTTAAAAGATAAATATAAACTCAGGGTGAAGGGATGGTCATCTATAATTCAGGCAAATGGAAATCAGAAGAAAAGCAGATGTTGCCATTTTATTCACAGATGCAATAGTATTTAAACCAACAAAAGAAAGATAAGGATAGTCACTTCACATTTGTTAAGGGTAAAACTCAACGTGATGAGATTTCAATTATTAACATTTATGCACCCAACCAGAATGCACCTCAATTTATAAGAGAGACTCTAACAAACATGAGCAACTTGATTTCCTCCAACACCATAATAGTCAGAGATTTTAACACCCCTTTGGCCGTGTTGGATAGATCCTCCAAAAAGAAACTAAGCAAGAAATTTTAGACTTAAACTTAACCATTCAACAATTGGATTTAATAGACATCTATAGAACATTTCATCCTAACAAAACTGATACACATTCTTCTCATCAGCCCATGGAACATACTCCAAAATTGATCACATCTTAGATCACAAGTCTAACCTCAGCAAATTTAAAAGAATAGAAATTATTCCTTGTATCTTCTTGGAGCATCATGGAATAAAAGTCGAACTCAGTAACAACAGGAATCTGCATACTCACACAAAGACAAGGAAACTAAATAACATCATGCTAAACAATAGCTGGGTCATAGATGAGATTAAGAAGGAAATTACCAAATTTTTGGAAAAAAAAGATAATGAAGACATGAATTAGCAGAACCCCTGGAATACTGCAAAGGCAGTCCTAAGAGGGAAATTTACAGCATTCAAACCTTCCTCAAGAGAACAAAAAGAGAGGAAGTTAACAACTTAGTGGGACATCTCAAGCAACTGGAAAAGAAAGAATATTCCAATCCCAAACCCAGCAGAAGAAAAGAAATAACCAAAATTAGAGCAGAATTAAATGAAATTGAAAACAAAAGAATTATACAACAGATCAATAAATCAAAAAGTTGGTTCTTTGAAAAGGTCAATAAAATAGATAAA
>CAUYON010043517.1:0-13246 GCA_963573935.1 Arctocebus calabarensis | reverse complement strand
CATCTTCAGCTATTTCTTTTCTTAGAGTTCTATACTTCTCTTTATAGAGATATTTCACATCCTTTGTCAGGTAAACTCCCAAATATTTCATCTTCTTTGGCACTACTGTGAAAGGAATAGTATCCTTGACTGTTTTTTCAGCCTGGCTATTGTTGGTGTATATAAAGGCTACAGATTTATGAGTGTTGATTTTGTAACCTGAGACACTGCTGTATTCCTTGATCACTTCTAAGAGTTTAGTAGTAGAATCCCTAGTATTTTCCAGATATACAATCATATCATCTGTGAAGAGTGAAAGTTTGATCTCTTATGACCCTATATGGATACCCTTGATTGCCTTTTCTTCCCTAATTGCAATGGCTAAAACTTCCATTACCATGTTAAAGAGCAATGGAGACAATGGGCAACCTTGCCTCGTTCCTGATCTAAGTGGGAATGATCTCAATTTAACTCCATTCAATACGGTATTGGCTGTAGGTTTACTGTAGATGGCCTCTATTAGTTTAAGAAATGTCCCTTCTATACCAGTTTTCTTAAGTGTTCTGATCATGAAGGGATGCTGGATATTATCAAGAGCTTTTTCTGCATCAATTGAGAGTATCATATGGTCTTTGTTTTTGCCCATTAACCCACGAATGGATTAATAAATTGTGGTATATGTACACCATGGAACATTATGCAGCCTTAAAGAAAGATGGAGACTTTACCTCTTTCATGTTTACATGGATGGAGCTGGAACATATTCTTCTTAGCAAAGTATCTCAAGAATGGAAGAAAAAGTATCTGATATACTCAGCCCTACTATGAAGCTAATTTATAGCTTTCATTTGAAAGCTATAACCCAACTGCAGCACAAGAATATGGGGAAAGGGCATGGGAGGAGGATGGCTGGAGAGAGGGCAATTGGTGGGACCACACTTACAGTGCATCTTGAAGGGTGCAGGTGAAACTTAACTAAATGTGGAATATAAATGTCTGAACACAATAACTAAGAAAATGCCAGTTCGATGAAAATATTTCAAACTGTATATAAAACCAGCACAATGTACCCCATAATTGCATTAATGTACACAGCTATGATTTAATAAAAGAAGAAAAATAAATAAATAAAAAGAAATCTAACAAGATAACCTGACCCTGTATTTAATAAAATTAAGTTTTAACTCAAACGTAAACTAATTAATTGAAAAATAATGACTCATACATAGATTTTTGACATACTTTCCCAACAAAGTAGTGCACACTACCAAAAGGTATTCTTTCATTTATGTTACAAATCATAAATGAGTTATTTCTTTTTCTCTTTTTTAGAGACAGAGTCTCACTTTATCACCTTGGAAGAGTGCTGTAGCGTCGTCACAGCTCACAGCAACCTCCAACTCCTGGGCTTAGGTGATCCTCTTGCCTCAGCCTCCCGAGTAGCTGGGACTACAGGCACCCGCCACAACTCTTGGCTATTTCTTATTGCAGTTTGGCCAGGGCCGGGTTTGAACCCGCCACCCTCGGTATATGGGGCCAGTGCCCTACTCACTGAGCCACAGGCACTGCCTGTAAATGAGTCATTTCTTAAAGATTTCACAATAATATTTGAGGGATATATCAAATTCTCTAAGAGCTCTCATAGTGTCTTTGAAATCAAGTTATCATCTGAAAAGGGTGTTTTAAGTACTATGACATGTTATTAACCTTGTCTATTTTCCCCTCTTCAAGTCGGGTTTTTGAATGCTTCTATACCCTACCTAGCCTAACAAATTAAATCCTTGGGTTCTGAGTACTCAGACTACCAAACCCTCAGAATATCCAAATTAAACTTTGGGGCTAAAAATACCAGATAAGTACAGTGGATGGAAAACAGAGAACATAATTCATTACTTAGAAAAACATCACAAACATTCTTTCCTAGTAACCCATGTGGTTTATCAAATAGTGTGCTGAAAATATTCCATTGCTGAAAATGTACACTATAAATAATTTTAAATGAACTCAAACCTTCAAGGCTTTTTAAGGCTGAGAATCTTCTTGATCACACTGTAAATGGGAACATCATTTTTTCAAAAGCTTGTAAGATCCGAAAATGTCAAGCTACAACATTAGCCTTGAATCAGTCTGCATCCAAATCTGCTAACCAAGATGAAGACAAGGACACAGTCTGACGTACCCACAGAATCAGGAAGGACACAGGTTGGCGGAGAGTCAAGTGACCCTAGTGGGTGACTGACTCTGACCCACATTGTGTAGCCCGACAGCAGGAAGATGGGCTGGAAGACGCACTCGTGAAAACCATCCTTCTGCCAATGGCAATCTTTGGGCTCAGATACGGGATGAATAGACGGAGTGTCAGAACAGTAAAGGCTGCTCCTTAAAAGATACAAAAATAGTCAATTAATGCACCACAGCAATAAAAGCCTTAAGATGATAACTGAGAACTCTGGTTTGTTATTTAAAAGAGAGACCAGATTTGCTCCACATAAAATAGATGGTTTTATTAGAAAGACATTCTTAAATTCCCTTTTATTTCCCAATCTTCAGTCTTTCCATTGAAATGGACAGTAATTCATCATGTATTTCATTAGACACCGAGTGGGGATGTAAGTGAAATTAAGTGCTCTAAGGAGCAGATAACAATCCAGTTACAGGCAGAACATACACTGCTTCAGAAGCTAAACTAACGGTGCATATTAATGACACACATTGAAAGTACAGATCAGGGTGGAGGGAGGGCAATTGGTGGGATCAATTCTACCCTACTTCTTAGCAGGGTACTGGTGAAACTTATTAAATGTAGAATATCAATGTCTTCATATAGTGATTAAGAAAATGCCATGAAGGCTATGATTAACAGTTCGACCAAAATATTTCAGATTGTATATGAAGTCAGCACCTTGTGCCCCATGATTGCACTAATGTACACAATTATGATTTAATAAAATTATTTTAAAAAGAAAGAAAGAAAGAACAGATCAAAAGCAGCAGTGGGGCATTCCTGGAATGGGAAGATGGCAAATCCCTCACACCTGAAATACAGAATTAAATTCCAGCACAAACTGAGATTGCACCTGACCGTAAACTAAAGCTTACTTGACAATGCCCTGACATTTTCAAGTTCAAATTAATATAAATTAAAATAATACCAATCCCTGACATGTAAATAAATTACACTACCAAGTGTATTACTCATAGAGGAGAAATTAAAACATATATTACAAATGAGTCCTGGCCAACACCCCACCTGCAAGTGCACAGAGCCTTTCTCCTCTTGTCTGAGATCACCTGCCGCTTGGCTACAGCAGTCACCTCCACAGACCCCCACATGAGGAAGCGAGGAGATAAAAATCTGTGTTCTTTTCTCATTTTTCACTTTTCCTAACACTTCATTTTCTTATTTCCTCCAAATTACTATCACAGATGTGCGGGTGTGTGCGCATGTGGGTAAGTGGTGACAGTGACAATAACAGGGCTGTCAGCACAAGTGAAGCGAGCCCAGTGCAGACGGCGCTACAGCCCATGGGACCCAAAGCCTGCCCCTCTGCCAGCAGGGCAGCGACAACCATTTATTGAGTGTTCACTAAGTAAGAGAAGTGATCATTTAATTATAACAAGTGAGACATGTCTCGGAGGCTCACAGAGTGCCCTCTCCATTCACACACAAGGAAACTGAGGCCTGGGGTTAGTTCCCTGGTTATTCTGTAAATGTTACCAAACATAAACGAAGCTTATGAGGTTTATGTAGTAGTCTTCCACAAATACCTTTTTTAATGTGAAAACGCCATGGAAAGAACATAAGAATGGACTACAAAGGGTCATGCCATGAACGCTGACTTTAAAATGCTCGTGTCAGGTAGGATGAAGGCGATGTTCCCAACTGAGACACTGAGAATTGCCACATTTTTTCTGATGCAACATAAGAATAGGCTAGCAGTGTTGGGAATAGACCTCTGACCACAGTATTTGAGAGAGGGGGTTTATTTTTCAAGTCGAAAACTTAGATTTTGAAAATAAGTTAGCACATTATGCAAACTACCTCTACCAGGCAAATAGAAATATAAATTGCCACGTAGTATTTAAGAGCAAGATACATACTTGAAAACTAGTATGCTGCACTTTAAAAATAAAAATGTATCTGTCTTCTAATCAGAGCTGTTACCATTTTAGATAAAATGCTTTGTAGGGGGATAGGGTATTTTATAAGAAAATAATGCCTTGAATTCTTTTTAAAAGAGGAAAAGATTTTTTTTTAAAGGAACAAGTTGCTTCTTATTAGAACACTTCACTCTTTATTAAGTGTTTATTTCCTAAATAACCTCACCTAGTTCTAAAAACTATTCATATTGTCTTCTGCAATCTTGCCTTCTACCTGTTTTTGCAAGACATTAATCTTTAGACAAATGATATTAAACTTTCAGAATCTGCCACATTCTTCCCTAGTGAACCCTGTAAGTCGAATGTGTTTTACTAGAATTTCATTAAAGAGTTAAACTGCAATTGTATGGAACTGACTGATATTTAGAAAAGATACAAATTGTGATTTTTTTAACCTCAGATGTGATGTTTTTTAAGAATCATCAATTTACATAATCCCTCAAAAATTTTCCAATTAATTATATACATATTCTGCCTTCCTTTCAGGCAGAACCCACTAGACTACTGTTATGGTGGTATTTCTATAAAAAATTTTATCTCACCATATTCATAGAAAAACAAAACAGCAAAAATAACACACACCTGTGGTATCTCAGTTGCAACGCACTCCCCACAAGTGACTGGGTGGCAGGGGTGGGCCACCTGCAGGTCATTTTGGTTAAGTGTCCATCAGTTTCACAGGATATGTTGATATTGACATCTATTAAAGCACATTAAAATATTAATACTACTCAGTCACTAAAAAAGATGGAGACTTTACATCTTTTGTATCAACCTGGATGGAAGTAGAACACATTATTCTTAGTAAAGCATCTCAAGAATGGAGAAGCATGAATCCTATGTGCTCAATTCTGATATGAGGACGATTAATGTCCTAGTACACGGTGGGGCATGGGGGGAGAGCCAAGAAAGGTAAGGAGGGAGGGGGAGGGGGACTAGGGCTGTGGTATGCCTTTGGGGGGTGGAACACAATTATAAGAGCATCCTTATCTAACAAAAGCAATCAATGAAACCTGGGGGGTTCTGTGAATCCCCAACCTCAGTGACTCCTCAACAATAAAAAGAAGAAAAGAAAAAAGAAGAATGAGTAATAACAAAAAAAAAAATGTAAAGCAAAACTACTAAAAAAATATGAATAGAAAGTTGCCCTTACATTTTCAATTGTAATATTGGGGAGGGGGGCACAATGAACCTGTAACCTACGGACACAGCCCAGAGCCTCGGCGTCCTCACCGATCACGTATAACTCGGCATAGCGGTGGTGGCACTCGGGCCCCGCGCAGCAGTACACGGCGTCGAACATGAACTTTCCCTGGGGTCTGGTTGCGTTCACATTGGCAAACGTGACTTTGCTGACGTGGTCACTCACGACATGATACTGGCTTTGGGAAATCTTCTCAGCTAAATTCATCCACCAAACAATCTTTTTTGAGGACACAATCTTGTTTTCGTTCTTATAGATGCAGTGAAAGGAAACGTTAGATCCAACACTTGTCAGGATTTTAGGTGGAAAGTATATGACGTCTGTAATAAGAGGAGACAGGTGGGACGTCAGACGGAAACAGGAACAGAGCTCGCTCAGCACATTCCCGAGACGCGCTGTGCACACTACCCGAGCCACTGGAGATGGCTGTGCACACAACCCGAGCCGCTGGAGACCACTGTGCACACGACCCAAGCACCTGCCACGTTTAGATCATTAAACCACCTTCAACACGCCCCACAGCCACATTACTGACTCGCTTCAAAAGTCTCAGAATCGCTGTTACTTTTTTTTAAAGTACGAATGAACTTTCATGAATGAAAGCTTTTCATTTTAAAGATGATTTTTAAGAAATACTCAAAGCAGTTCCCTTTGAAGTCAGATGTACAAAGTAAGACTTAATTGGGAAATCAAAGGGAAGTCATAATATTTTTTGGCATGATTAGACGCTAAGATGTTAACCTAAAGATAAGTAAAACAAGTTAGTGACAATCTGAAATTTTGTGACGTTTATGTTGAACAAATGTATTAAGTTGATATGAGAAGGGAGGTGTGAGGACGGCAGACTGTGTGTCACTGTGTATGGTAAGGGTGCCACTCAGCCACAGAAGTGAGTGAAATAGCGTCATTTCCAGCCACTCGGATGGAACTGGAGACCGTTGTCCTAAAGGGAAAATCTCGAGACAAACACCACACGTGCTCTCCTGTAGCTGGGAGTGAGTCGGTCACACACATGGGCATGAAGATGTGAAAGGACATTGGAACCAGAACAGGGGGACGAGGTCAGTGGGAGGAGGGAAAATGTGCTGTGAACACGCTTTGGGTGATGGCCACACCAACAGCCCAGATGTAAGCATTACAAAAGGTACCCATATAATAAAAGCATTTATGATTCCCCCCCAATATTTTTAAATTTTAAAAAGAGAAGTAAAAGGGTAAAAATAAAGCCATTTACTGTGAAAGGGAAACGTTTCACCAGCTGGTTTAATAACCACTTATTGGAGATAGGCGCTGTTGATTCCCACCCGTTTTGTGAAATTTCTTTTCCCCCCACCTCGTGTCGTGGGCCACCTTTGAGATCTGATGTTGTTAGTTTCCCACGTGCTGCACGGCTGGTCAGCACGCCCTCTCATTCAACGACAAGGACTTGAAAACAGAAGACGTAGCCCTCCTTAGGAAAAGAACAGTCTCCAGCCCAGATCAGCAGATGGTGTCACACCGCTCTCTGTCGCCTCCTTCTTGCAGGCCTTCTAACCGGTCAGGTGGCATCTCATCTAGGGCTGATTTGCACTTTTCTGATGACTAATGACACTGAGCAATTTTTCACATACCTGTTGGTGATTTGTGTTTCTGACACAATTTTAACAAATCAGCATGTTCAAAATTTAAATTAGAAATTGATATTTTGTTCCCCCCTTTGTTTTAAGGCCGTAAAATTTAAGATGCGTATATAATACACCAAAGGCAAATTCAGAAAACGTATCTCTGTCAGTGCACGCCACTCCCACATAACCTACCTTGAGTGGTGAAAGTGTGTGGGGGACTCCAGTCACTCCAGATTCCAGGGCCACGCAGCCTCTTGGCCCTCACCTGAGCCTGATACGAACACCCGGGAAGCACGCCGCCTACCTGCAGGGCCGTGGCTGGGACGATCTTTTCAGCCTGTCAAATGTTGGTTAAAACACACAGCATCATGTCAATGTGAAATTTTGCCAAAATTGATCATAAGCAAATCTCAACAAATTTCAAAATATTAAAATCTTAATGTGTGTAGTTACCCAGCCACAGTGCAATTAGGTAGAAATCAATGACCAAATACTAAATATTTGCTACACATTAGTCAGTGAAGTTTAAATAACCCATGAGTCCAAAAAAAAAAAACACATTATGACAATTACAAAATATTTTTAATTGAACGATAATGAGAATATGACTTTTAGAATTTTGAGCAATGCAACTAAAGTTGGTGGAAAGCCTCTGGGCTCCGCGGCTGTCTCTAACACACCCCAGGCAGGACACTCAGCAGGGGGGGACACAGAACCCGAGCGTCCCCAGAGGGGGGCTGCGAGAAGGACCCCAACACCTTCAAGAGCCCAAGCCCAGTGATGAGCTACAGACAGCTGACAGCAAACCTGCCTTACAACAGCCACTGGCTGGAGTTACTCAGGGGATGAACTCCGTTTCCTGATAAGGGACCACAAAGCTTCTAAACTCACTTAAGACTGTCAGGGGAGTCACAGACTAAAAAGGATTCAAAGCATCGGGAAGGCACAAAACAACATTCGATGGCTCGTATTTAAATCCTGCTTTCTGCAGCTTACAGATGAGAAGGCTGAAGCCCCCAGAAGCCGTAGCATCCCCCACACATCACAATGAGAATAGCCATCAGCTCTCTGTGACAATACGTCTTTTAAAACTTAGCCCAGATCTAAAATGATTGGTTTTAACCTCTACCTTATGTAACACTTAGTGTCACAAAGCAAAGTGCCAAAGTACTCCCGGGCCCAAGATGTCATTCGTGAGACACCTCCCCTCACTGGTCTCTGACGTCTGTCAACCACCACGACTTTGGCGCCTGCCTCGCTCCCTGGGCCACACGGGCCTCTGCTGCTGCGTAAACGTGTGCACATTCACTGGAACTGTGGTCGACACCAATTCCCTGCGTTCTACCATTTCACTCACTTCCAGATGTCACCCTCTCAATGTGGCTGGCCCCAAGCTCCATCCCCACCAGCGCTGCATCCTGATGAAGTTCCTGCCACCTAGTTTGCACTCAATAAACACGGAGTGAGTCGCTAAAGAATAAAAAGTCTTTAAAGTCCCAAGGTGGGGGCCATCGGGCTAATTCCATATAACACGAGCAAGTGGGAATTATAGCAAAGGAGCAGGTGGGTCAGTGGACTGGAAATTGCTGAGAGGAAGCGGAGAAGTTGGGCGATTCTGGCCGACCTGACCTAACAGGGTTCTTGGTGATGATAGGACAGAGTGACAAAACATTGCCTGGGTGTGGTGGAGGTGAAGAACCTGATCAAATACAAATCAGATATCCAGGATTGGGGTTCTTGCCAAGATGAGTCAGCAGGGCTCTTTGCTAAAACTGTATCTTACATGCAGTGCACAGGGAGGCCTAGCAAAAGACTCAGCAAGGATATTTAGAAAATGATTTAAAGACACTGAACAGTAGACATACTAAGGAGGAAGTGTAAACTCCCACACACGTATTGAGGCTGATACTGGGTTAAACTCATCCTGCTTTACAAGGAGGAGGCATGTGCAATGTGAGAGGGTAATTTCCGTGGGACTTGGGGGTCTTCAGTTGGTTCTCAACGTGGCATTTTATTTACTAAAATAATACTTACTTCTCTTGTAATTGTTGTAGAATTCTCTGAATATTTCACTTGATATTGAAGTGGAAATGGTAACAGCATGGGGCTGGACCACGAGATTTGTAAACCGCCATTATCTGTGATCTCCATCTGCAAACCTACTGGTGGGTCAGGCTTCACTTAAGGAAAAAGAGAATACTTTTAAGCCGAGCAATTTCCATGACAATCCTGAGTGAAACAAAATCAGATTAATTTTCAGTCTATTCTGCCTTTCAAGTGCCTAAGAGGTGACTTTATAAAGGGACTAAGGATAGACCCAGAAGAAAGCTTGAGTATTGAGTCTGTTTCTTTTACTGTATCATGGAGACCCATGTATCTGTATTTCCTTCTCTCTAAGTGGTAAAGATTATAAATAAGTAAATGACATTATTTTGCTAACTATGATTTTGTGATATAAAAATCCTGCTTCACTTTATTTAACCCAGAATGTCTCATCATTGGAAATCTCCCCACATCCCTACCTACACCACTTGTTTTAGTGGGTAACAAAGAACACATGCCACAGAACAGTATTTGGAAAGTCCATAGAACTACCAAAAAGTCATCATGTATATTAGTTTCAGATAATAATAACCCAGAAACACCTATTCAAATAACCCGGAGCACAAATGTCTCCATGCAATAGACACGGCAGGCCCCGGCTTGTCACCAGCCGGAATGGTGAAGTTTCTTAGACTAACGGGGACTCTAACTTGGTACCTGACTTCTGAGTTCCAGGGAACATGTACACATTTACGCACACAGTATGTAGCTATGTGTGTGTGTGCATAGAATTAAGCATACAACAAAACCTTTAAAATATTTAAATATGGCTTGAATAAAATCATGTCACGTACTTGGAAAAGTGGCTCTAGTGACACCAATATCAACAATGTTAAAACGAGTGTGAAGAGTTTGCATATAGTTACTTCAAGAAATAGAAGTGGAAAATATTAACATTGCTAAATTATAATTCAACACATGTAAATAAATTAAATTAATAAATTAAATACCTTAAGTTAACATTCACATTTGCAATTATATATCTAAATTAATCCAAAGAGATCTGGGTGATCTTTGCATTTAAAAAATTGGAGCGTTGCCTATTATTTGAGATTTTCTAATAACCGGGGTGTACAGTAAATTACTTGTTTACATTGTTACTATTTGTGTGTGCCCAGTGCTGTTGGCTTCTGCTGTACAAGGTAGGAACCTGGCTACAGTCCTCACAGTTTCTCCCACTCCTACAACAATCCCTGATACGCATGAATCTCTAAGAAATATTTATTGAAGGAATAAATTCAGGTAGGAAACACGCTTCTAATTATTTCCCAAGTTAGTTATCTGAGATGTGAAATAGTGATTACCAAACAATACATATCCATCAGACAGATCCAGGGTTTAAAGAAACCAAATTGTTTTCAGAAAAAGAATCTAAGTGACAATTGCAGAGATGCATATTTGTGCTAAATCATTCCAGAACCTGTTCTTAGTACTTCCCTTTACTATATTTACTACCATTACATGCACATAGCATTGGTTAAAGTGAGATAAGCTAGTAAAATTCTGTAAGTAATGTGTAACCTGTCTGTAAGGCTGATGCTAAGCTCTGTTATTATTTCAGCGCACAACTTACCGACATTTATGGGCTGAACTGAGAGTAGAGGAGACTGAAAAGTTACCCCACCAGAAGAGATTTTCAAATACATAAGGAGACTGCTGTTGAGCTTGGTGGCTGGCACACGCGCAAGGCATTCGCAACACCCATGAGCATCGCAGCTGCAAGGAGTGGACTGAAAACTGCCCCTTTGGGGGACCCCTGCAGAGTCTTCTAACACCTCAGGCCTGCGTAAGAAATAAGAGCTAAATATCAACATGGACATGAAAGCACTGGATGGGCTTTTAAAGCAGGGTGCTAAATGCAAATCAGGGTATACTGTTCTGGATACCCAGAGAAAAGAGCATCTGAAAAAAAGACACTTTCTATTAGAAAAACAAAGACAAAGATTACAGCACATTAATCATCAGAAATAACAAGCGAGAAGATAGCGAAGCAAAAGTAAACGAGTAAGAGGAAAGAAAACCTGAAATTCCAAAGTCTTAGATCCAGCAAAAATATCTTTCAAAATAAAGACGAAATGAAGGCCTTTTTCAAACATCCCAACAGAAAGAAACCATCACCACCAGACCTGCATTACAAAAAGTACTAAAGGAAATCCTTTAGGCAAAAACAACCTGGTTTCACATTAAGAAATAAAATTTAACTAGAAAGATAAATATTTGTTGACTATTCAAAGCAAAAATAATAGCCAGGTAGTGTGTGGGCTTTATAACATAGGTATGACATTAGTACCAAGCGTTGGGAGGGATGAAATTTATATGCTCTTACCCTGTATGTGAAGTGGTTTTATGTGCATATCCTTTGGAGGTATGATGTCACTTGAACTGTGATAAGTTAAAAATAAATCCTAAAGGAACCTTTAAAATAAAGGGCATACAGACTGCTCCCTATAAAATAAATAAAATAAAAAAACAAAAGGATATACCTGATAAGCAACAACAGAGATTAAATAGAATAAGAGAAATGCTCAATGCAAAAGGAATAAAAAGAAGAAAAGGGGGTTAGATTAAAAAGTGAGACCCATTTATAAACTGTCTATAAGAAAATTATTTCAACTATAAAATACAAATAAGTAAAAGGAAATAAGCAAAAAAAGATATCCCCCAACCCCAGGGTTAGTCAAAAGAAAGTTGGAATGGCCATATTCCTATCAGATAAAGTAGATTTCAAAGCAGCCACGATTACCAGGAATTTAAAAAGTTTTCATAAAACTTTTGAAGGGAAAGTTTGAAAAGGAGTCAATTCACCAAGAGGATATAATAATCAAAAATATTTATCACCTAGTATTAGATTTTCAAAATAAATGAAGCAAAAGAGTGATAGAAACTCAAAGACAATGAGACTAATGCACAGCTGCCGATGGAGGTTTCAGCCCCTTTCTCCTCAAAACTGATGTGACAAGTGGACGGTGTTCAGTTAGCACAGACTTGAACAAAGCTATCGACCAACTTGACCTCACAGACATCTCAAGGACACGGAGTCCAGCAGCAGTGAGCACATGTTCCTTTGAAGAGCATGCAGAACAGTGTCAAGGCCGTCCATATTCTGGGCCTTAAAACAAGGCTCAGTAAATTTTAAAGAATTCAAGTCACACAAAAATAGAATAAACAACAAAAAGATGTCTGGGCAGGCCCTGCCCCTCAGAGATAAGGAGCGTGAGGCTCAGAGAGGCCACTGGCCCAGACTTGTGAGGTCTTGGCCTCCCTTTGGGAGGTTACTTCTCACACCTACTGTGTCTCCTTCTTACAGGCGAATACCATAAGGTGGTACTATCACCACCTCACTTAGAGATAACAAAGACCTCAGGGACCACAGTTAAACATAATTCTAATCTAAATCACGTTAACATTTGTATAAGTGGGAGTATTAGAGAATTATACAATTATTTAAAATTATTTTTTTCTTTGAGGAAAAACATTAGATATTTTTTGATCTATAAGAGGGGAAGTTTTCCAAATCTACATGAGACCAGCCTTCTTACAGCCAGTCAGTTATAAGAATTTAGGAACTTTTATTTTCCAAACGGCTTTTAAAAGTTTTAAGTCCTTATGAACATCCAATGATAATTTTAACGCATAAGGACAAAAGGCTCATCAAATTTTAAAAGTAAGAGGAGATATACTTGGCTCAAAATAAGGAAACCATAAGAACTTCTGAAATTCTTGAAAATTTTCTATGTACCAGAATATTTCATGCCTTGCCCAGACACAGGGTGCACAAACTCGGCACTACTGTTTATTTACTTTTTATTTTTTATTTTTTATTTTATTTTATTTTATTTTTTGCTATTCTGTTGTATTTTTATTTATTTATTTATTTATTGGTAACACAGAATTTATTCACAGAAAAAAATACAGAAAACATTAAGGCTCCTGGTAGATTCCGTTGTATTTTTATTTTATTTTACCTTCAATTAAACTTTATTTTTTTCATATTTTTAAAATACATTTTTTTAATTATTAAATCATAGCTGTGTACATTAGTACAATCAAGGGGTACAATGTGCTGGTTTCACATACAATCTGAAATATTTTCTTTTTTTTTTTTTTTTTTTTGAGACAGAGCCTCAAGCTGTCACCCTGGGTAGAGTGCTGTGGCATCACAGCTCACAGCAACCTCCAATTCCTGGGCTCAAGC
>CAUYON010043516.1:0-75992 GCA_963573935.1 Arctocebus calabarensis | reverse complement strand
CATGTACACACACAGACACGCGTCCACATAGCACAGCAGGCTGCTGTGTGACACTTGGAAGGGCTGTGAACAGCAATCTTGTGCTCTGCCCAACTCCCTCCATCCTCACAGGTGCCTCCTGGGGAAGCAGCCCGAGCTCTGGAGAGAAGAGGGTGGAGGGTGCAGGTCACAGCCCTGGAAGCACCATCAGTCCTCAGTCTCCAGGAAGGTCAGATTCTGGCTTCCAGACCACAAGATCTCCAGGAACAGAGGAACTCACTTCACTTGACAAGTTATCAAATAATTAAAGAAGATGTTATAAACCCAATGATGCTACCACTGCCCTTATCATCATCAGTCTTCTGGAAATGGCATCCTAAAACTAACATTAAACTAACAGAGTCAACTGGATTACCTTGGCAAAAGCTTTAGCCCTGGCATTTACCAAAATGAGATCAACCACTACAGGAAAGTACAAGCTGGTCCTTTATGAAATAAATACTGAAAACATCTTTGATAATAGAACCCACTTGTCCCTTGCAGTGTTAGCTCAGATGTGACTCAACACTGCAAGGCATTGATACATTGTGCCAAAACATATTTCCCTCAGCTGAAGATGACTTTCTCCCTGTGACCTGCCCACTAATGATAATCACACTTCAGTGATCTAGAACCTGGAGGCTTGTCTTTTGGAAAAGGTGTGAGAGAAACACTGCCCTTAAGCCTTGTGGGAAGGGATAGTTTCTTACTGCTCACACTACAGCAAAATTTAGTGGCTTTTTTTGGTTTTAACCCAGTCTTTTTAGGATGGGCTTATATTTTCTATCTCCATTTTAATGAAGTTAATTCACTTAAAAATTCAAGGTCTGTGCAGTTGCATCATTTGGATTAAAATGCAACATCAGAATGTGGATTTGAGAGTCTCCAGAATTTGGGGTCTTGAACTTTAGGTCCTTTTTTTTTTTTTTTTTTTTTTTTTTTGAGATAGAGTCTCACTTTGTTGCCCCTGGTAGATTGCCATGGCACCATAGCTCACAGCAAGCTCAGACTCTTGGGCTGAAGTGATTCTCTTGCCTCAGTCTCCTGAGTACTCCCGAGTAGCTGGGACTACATGCACCCACCACAACGCCCGGCTTTCTTTTTCTTTCTTTTTTTTTTTTTTAAGAGAAGGTGTTGCTGTAGCTCAGGCTAGTCTCAAACTTGTGAGTTCAGGCAATCTGCCCACCTTGACCTCCCAGAATTCTGGGATTACAGGCGTGAGCCACCAGGCCAGGTTTGTTTCTGAACTAATCAGCGCTCCCTTAGACTCTGGACTAATCAACCTATAGATGACTTCAAATGGAAGCTACACAAGAAGGCTTCCATAAAGCAGACAACATCACAAAGAAGACAGCTTTCCCAAGACAAGGAAACAGGCTCCCCGTCCTCTGATTAAGGCTTCCTTTTGTTTAGAATTAGCGTGGAATATTCAAATTTATACTTTTATTTTTATTAGGGAATTTTACTACTGAAAGCAAACATCTTCTAAGATCTACTGTTCCAAGTACAGCCACTCTTACTAACCAAAATGACTGCTGGCTATGTAGTTGTCTGCAGGAATGGGAAGGACCACAGGTATTTCGATATTAGAACCTGCTCCCATGCACACTTGCGTGAGCCGTTCAGGAAACTGGCTTTATGATAAGGTTCGGTCCCTTCCCATGGAGCCCTCAAGATTGTCATGATCAACTTGGCTCTGGGAAGAAGCGACAGAGTTAGAGGGATGTATGGCCTATAGCTACAGCTGATTTTATCACTGCTAATTTACTTCCAGCAGAGAAAACATTAATGCAGGCCATGTTCATGACTCCCCCATAATCAAACTCTTTGGTTTGACACGATGATAGACTGCACTCCTACATATGATGATGCAAATACAAAATCAGAACATGACCATGCTACCCTCAACCACAGCATGAGAAAACTTACCCAAACTAGACATTGGTTCAATAGAGACTCCACAGGTAAATGGAACTGCCTCAATGGTACCACTATATAAAATAAAATACTAGTCTTGCTTATGGAATAGATCAATATTTGGGGCATATTTGTAGAGAAAACAAATCATCCTTAATTGGTGATGACATTCACGGGTTACTTTACCAAAATCATAGAATGTTTTTTGGTACTACTCCAATTCAAACCGTAACTCTTCAGCATGGCAATGTGCAGCTGCAGGCATGGCAGGGAATAGCCATGACAGTCACACCCCCAACTGGTGGGTAACGGGGCCACTCTCACCCTTTCCCACATAATACTGGATTGTTCATCTTGCTTAGCAACAAAATACATAAAAGGTTTCCAGCCTACTAGTCTGAACAATGTGGCTTGGACTGTCTCCTCCCCAAAATTACTAGACATGACTCTGATGGTATTAAAATCCTTACCTGAGGCTCAACGCCTGTGGCTCAACGGGCTAAGGCGCCAGCCATGTACACCTGAGCTGGCGGGTTCGAATTCAGCCCGGGCCCGCCAAACAACAATGACGGCTGCAACCAAAAAATGGCCGGGCGTTGTGGCCGGCGCCTGTAGTCCCAGCTACTTGAGAGGTGGAGGCAGGAGACTCGCTTGAGCCCAGGAATTGGAGGTTGCTGTGAGTTGTGATGCCACCGCACTCTATCCAGGGTGACAGCTTGAGGCTCTGTCTCAAAAAATAAATAAATAAATAAATAAATAAATAAAAATAGCCAGGCGTTGTGGCAGGCGCCTGTAGTCCCAGCTCCTTGGGAGGCCGAGGCAAGAGAATCTCTTGAGCCCAAGAGTTTGAGTTTGAGGTTGCTGGGAGCTGTCACGCCACGTCACTCTGCAAGGGGCGGCAAAGTGAGATTGTGTCTTAAAAAAAAAAAAAAGAACGAACCAGAGCAGATGGGTAGGGCCGCGGCTAATGGACAAGGGGATGAAAAAGGAAGGCGAATGCGGAGATATACTCAGACTTTGAGAAACCAGGTTTGCTTAGAGCGGATATTATCGAGAGGTTGCGATTGGTCGGTGAGATGCGAGGCGTGGCCAGATCCTGGGCGGGCTGAGAGACTGTGATTGGCCAACCTGCCACAGTGAAAGGTGTGAGGCAGCCCCGGGTTCCCCAAGTCCCAGTGCGCTGGCGCTCCCCTTACCTTTCCAGCAGGTCTAGTCGCAGCTGCCGGCCGTGGGGGAGGGTGAGGAGCTCCATGCCCCAGCGGACTCCCATTAGGGTCTGCATCTCCTTGGTAACGCCCAGTATCCTAGCAACCTGCAAAGATGCCCAGAGGGCTGATTAATTTCCTGGCAGGGCTGGCCCAAACCATCTGGGAGTCAAAGAGCTTTATCTAAGGGGGTAATCCCAGCTCCATCGCTAACCCTCTGACATGGAGCAAATGACTCTACTTTTTGAATAAGCCTCAGTTTCCCCATCTGTGAAATGGGGAATAAACAGGATATGCCCAGAAGTGTCTGGTATGTTATTCAGTTCAAGGACATCCATATCCTAGAGGGAATGGACTTGCCCAAGGTCACACAGTGGACCTAGAACCCAGGTTCCTTCCTCTCTCCACAGAGCAACATCTCTGCCTTTTCCTTCAGTTCTCAAACTGCAAAGGGAGAAAATGAGCCATAGAGATAACTGTGGTCTTTAGATAGTCAAAGACATACAAAGCAAAGGCCAAGTATTGACAACCTACGGGGAGAAGTAATTATTTTTTTCTTTGCCTTTTTGCCCACTAGGGGGTGTGGAGAGTCCAGCCTTTTCTATTCCTTCCAAGAGCGGATGACTTTGACCAGGCTCACCCTGGGAGCACTCAAGCGCTTTAGGAAGTCAGACATCACTGGGTTTCAGGTCTGCCCAGTTCTTTTCTTTTCTTTTTTTTTTTTTTGTAGAGACAGAGTCTCACTTTATCACCCTTGGTAGAGTGCCGTTGCGTCACACTGCTTACAGCAACCTCCAACTCCTGGACTTAGGCCATTCTCTTGCCTCAGCCTCCCAAGTAGCTGGGACTACAGGCGCCCACCACTACGCCCGGCTATTTTTCTGTTTTGCAGTTCAGCCGAGGCTGGGTTTGAACCCCCCACCTTCAGTATATGGGGCCGGCGCCCTACTAGATGAGCCACAGACGCCACCCAGGTCTGCCCAGTTCTTTTTTTTTTTTTTTTGAGACAGAGTCTCAAGCTATCACCCTGGATAGAGTGCTGTGGCATCACAGCTCACAGCGACCTCCAATTCCTGGGCTCAAGCGAGTCTCCTGCCTCCACCTCCCAAGTAGCCGGGACTACAGGTGCCCGCCACAACACCCGGCCATTTTTTGGTTGCAGCCATCATTGTTGTCTGACGGGCCCGGGCTGGATTCGAACCCGCCAGCTCAGGTGTACATGGCCTGTGCCTTAGCCCGTTGAGCCACAGGTGCCGAGCCATCTGCCCAGTTCTAATGCCAAACATCTTGAGGAAACAAGAATATCTTGTTTTTTGCCTTTTAAAAGAAGAAACTGGAAGCCCAGAGAGGCAAAATAACCAGCACACAGTCACAAGGAGGGTAAAGGACAGCTGTGAAGCCAGCATCTAGGCCCGCTTGCTATATTTGGGGACTATGGGAGCCAGCCTCTCTCCAAAGCCAGAGGACAGAGGTGTTGTCCCACCACAATGGGCATCCAGCACCTACCAAGCAGTCAACCTTGGTGACGTGCCGGGCCAGCGTCCGGGCATCCACCTCCGTCAGCAGCTCCTTGACCTTGCGCAAAAGGCCCACCTCCAGTGGCCGGTTATCCTTGGGGATTAGTAGAGATTGGAAGGTGGCCGGGTTGAAGGAAGAAGTGGCTTCCACAATAGGGACTATGAAGGTCTTGCCCCAGTCCTCCTCAGGGGCCCCATTTTCTGACAGTTCCTTTAGCTTTTCCCCATAGCTCCTGGCCTGCCGGTTGGAAGCCTCAGTCACTGCCCACTCTCGGCTGCTGCGGATGGGCGGCTGTAGTTGGCAGTAATGGCCAGAGTCTGGGTCACTGTAGCTGCTCAGTGATGGTGATGGGGAGGACTTGCAGAGAGTGAGGGAGGGGCTTACATGAGAGCCCTTGTCCAACTCCCCAGGGGGTTTGGGGGCACTTCCAGGACACAGCTGGGGCTCACTGGAGCGGCGGGTAACGGGGGAGCCAGGCAGTGCTGTGGCAGAGGAGGCTGCAGGGGTGGCATGGACACGGGTTACTGCAGAGAGGTAGAGAGAAAGGACTAGTTACCATAGCTGCCCACTAAAGTTCCCACCCCTCCACAAAGAACAGGCTCCCTCCTCCCTACAGGGTGACATCTCTACCTTGTTGCCTGGTGGAGGCCAGACCCACGTGACTCTGGCAAAATGACCACCCCATGGTGATGTTCTGAAATCACCTGGACCCCAGGAGTTTGTATGGCCCTACCCTGAGGCTGCTGCCTTGGGCATCCACTGACTACTTGGAGAAGGATTTGGTGATCCAGGGAAGCTAAGCACTTGCCACAGGAACCACTTCTCTGTGAATTAGGACTAATGATTTGTTGGGTACACATTGCATGCCACACGCTGTAGATAACTGGTCAACAACAGCAAAACCATCACCAAAAACCAGAGGTGAGGTTTACTGATCTCTTAGTGCTGCCAGATCCTTCTTTACACAATAGTCCATTTAACCTTGTCGACATCCTGTGAAGAATGCTTATGATCTTCATTCTACAGATAAGAAAACTGAGGATCAGAGAGGTAAACTGACTTTCCCAAGGTCACCCAGCCAACAAGTGATAAGACCAGAATTTAAGTCTTGAGTTCTGGGCTGCTTTACTATGTATACCACATTGCTTAGAAATTATCCAATAAATCATTTCTGGCAAATCTTAACTTGTCCACTCAGGCGTATTGCTTTGAAAGCAGATTTGTTGTTCCAAAGAGCTAAGTTGGTAGCTCTGTATTTAAGAGAAAGTATTTGTGACAACTTCAAAGGGGAAATTGACTCCCTAGACAAAGCTTCTTCCTGGGAACACCTCCCTTCCTCCTCTGTGACACTCTGTCTGCAACGTGGACAATTCGAACTGTTAACATTCTCCCCCACCCTAGCAACAAATTAGTGGCATTTTGCTATAAGATAAATTTTCTTTGTATTCATAAGAAATCAGAGTGCTCTCAGTCCACTCAGGTTAAAAATAGAATTTCTAATTCTAATAAATAATTCTAATGTTTTATTCTAATAAAATTTCTATTAAGAAAAAAAAAAGAGCAAGGTTTAACTAATCTGGTCTGAGCCAGCCATTTGGAACCAGGGATCCACTAAGTCACCTAGCGACTGGTCCCCCAAAGTAGGGCCCAGCAGAGCACCCTGAAAGAGGTGAGCTTGCCAAGTGAGGGCTATGTCATTGTATCAGTGTGCTTCACAGCATCTGAGCCCTTGCCCCGAGCACACTGCATCTCTGGCAGGCTTCATCGCTTCTGGGGAACACACTAGGAACCCACTTCATGCACATTGCCTGGGCCCTGACAGGGGCTCAATAAACTGTGTTGAATGAATAAACCATGGATATATCTTTTTTTTTTTTTTTTTTTTTGAGACAGAGTCTCATTTTATCACCCTCGGTAGACTGTCATGGCATCACAGCTCACAGCAACCTCAAACTCTTGGGCTTAAGCAATTCTCTTGCCTCAGCCTCCCTGAGTAGCTGGGACTACAGGTGCCCCCCACAAGGCCTGACTTTTTTTTTTTTTTTTTTGGTTGAGATGGAGTCTTGCTCTTGCTCAGGCTGGTCTTGAAATCATGAGCTTAGGCAATCCACCTTAGCTTTGGCCTCCCAAGTGCTGGGATTATAGGCGTGAGCCACTGCTCCCAGCCTGCCATGGATATATCTTGAACGTTAATATCAGTAGTTCTGCTGACAGGTTTTAGTGTCAGCCTTGTAGGGCATTGCTCTCAGAAAAGAGGCAGGAAAGAAATCATCAACGACAAATCCCCTAACCTGTCCTACCTGTGTGGCTGGTCATACCTGTGCTGTAGGCAGGGGAGCTGGGACTCTCAGAGATGGGTGACATGGGTGAGTGCAGGTCTGGAATCTGGTCCATGCTGAGGGCGCAGCTGCGGATGGAGTCCCGAGGGTGGGGCAGTGATGTGCTATGGAGGAGAAACTTTCATGGGCCTCAGTCCGTCTCTGGGACCCTTCCCCCTACATCTGCCCCATGAACTTCAGAGACAGAAAAGCCTCTCAGTTGACAGATATGAAAACTGAAGCCCAGAGGAGGGAGGGCTGGGCTGAGGTCACATACCAAATCAGTAGCAGAGACGGGGACCCCACCCTTGACTCCCACACAATTTGCTTCTATAACCCCCTGCTTTCCAGTCACATGCCCACACTATCCTTCTCCATCCTTCTCTCCTCCATCTCCACCCAGCTTTCCCCTTCCACACAGCTTGAAGCAGACTAGGAAAACAAAGCCTGGGGGCACCCAGAAGATCAGAGGCCTCTCAGGTTCCTCTGTGTCACTCCCATCCCCAGAAGGATGAGAACAGAAGTACAGGCCAGAACCCTGCCACCCCACAAGGTGCCTTCCACCCATTCTCTGGGTAGACATGGCCCTGCCCTAGTGCCCTAAGCTGATGAGCAGAGAGTAGGCTTGACTTTAGCTCTCCATTGCCCCAGGCCAGAAGCCCTGTTCAGTCTACTACCTGCACAACAGTCCCCGTCCCTGGAAACCTTCTCCCAACTGAAGAACTGCCTGAGGAGAGCAGGGCTGGCAGGAAGGGTGAGGATCTTCAGGGAGGTAGGCCTGTCATCCTGGCCCCTCCTCACTGTTCCCAGATAATGCTCAGAATGTCTCAGGCACACACTGTCTGTGGATCCTGGCACCATTATATTCACTGGTTCCAAACCACAGGCCAAGTAGCTGCTACCCACAATGTGTATCTATCCATCGATTCCTTGGCTAGCAGCACTCAACCCAGGCCCAGAGAGACTGGGCCATGAAGGCATATCCAAATGCTGGTGGCATAGGAGAACACATCTCTCTGCAAACAGCCAAGAATTAGGAACATAGACTTTGGAGTCCATAGATCTAGGCTGAAATCTTGATACTACCACTCTCTAGCAAGGAGCTTCTCCTCTCTAAGCCTATTTCCTCACCTATAAAGTGGGGGTATGAGCAGGAGCCACCTCCCAGGGGGATATGGAAGCCAATGAGATTGGTGCAGAGAGCACAGAAGGGCCTCAGGAACCAATAGCCACTGGGGCTTTTCCTGGCATTTGAGGCCTGGTTTTTCTCAGCCCTGGAGGCAACCAGGTGTCACTAAAATGCCACTGAGAATAGTCCATACCCTGGCTGTGGTCACCACATTGCAAGGCCCTGTGCTCTGATGTTGGCCTTGGCCTAACTGGATGGGGTACAGAGGGGTGAACTAGGCCCCTCTCTGGTTCAGGATAGCACCCAGGGATCCCCCTGGGGCAGGGAGGGCTGCTCAAGTGGAGACCCTTATGGGGAAGAACATGGAGAAGAGGAGTGACAGGGTCCAGCAAGTGACAGAGCTGAGACTGCAAGCTGGGTCTGCCTCTCTGCGAATCTTGTATTCTAGACACCCACACATTATAGCCCAACCTTCCTCCTGCTCCTCCCTGCACACTGAGGCTCCAGTTAATTGTGGCTGGGCCTCCCCCTTTTCACCAGCACTCTTGTTACCAACACCCCCCTTTGACAAATGGGGGCCTGGCTGACCTGCTGGGGCAGCCATCACTGCGGGTGACCTTGTCTGCGGTGAGCCCGTCGGTCATGGTGACACTGCGCCGCTTCATGTGGCTGCCCTTAGGGCCTGAGGGGCTGGCGGGACTGGCAGCCTTGCTGCTGCCCTGGCCCAGGCCGTAGCTGGCCTCAAGGTAGCGCAGTGGGAAGGTGCGGTTGACAGGGCAGTAGATGATGGCACCACTCTGCTCCGACACAGCCTTGCGGCTGCCCACATGGTACCGCACCAGGGCAGGCACATGGTCGAAGCTCTCCTGCTCAAACAGATACTGGATGTGGGTGTAGCTCTCCCCTGCCTTCACCACCACCTTGTTGATCTTGAAGTGCAAGGCCTGGTTACGCCAGCGACACGTGAGCACATAGTCACCCAGGCTGGTGAGCGAGTCCCGGATGAGGAAGTCACCATTACGTTGTACCAAGGTCTCTGAAACCTGCAGGACGCATGGTTAGGCTGGAGCGGGGCAAGGCCAGGAGAAGCCCAGACCCAAAGTCTAGGGGAAATGGCAACCCAGGATTGGGGGACACTAAGACCAGGCCCAGGCTGTAGAGGACCCAGTGAACAAAGACATAATAACATCTGAAGCTTGAGAGCAGAGACCCAGATTCAGAGGGGACACCCCAGCCAGAGAAGAGGCCCAGCCACACTGAACTGGGTCTGGGGCACAGAGACTCAGGAATTAGACAACATATCCTGGAACAGAAGTCACAAACACCAGGGTCCTCAGGAGCAGGAGTTGCTATGATCTGAGACCCAGGTCTCAGACTCACTCCTTCTCACACTTCCTGCTGGGTAGAGTGAATTCCCAATCCTCATTCCTCCAACTACTCAGTGGTCTAGCATGTCTCTGAGTCTTTGCACCTCAAGCTGCTTTCCTGCCCTGCCCAAATGCTCAACTCTAATTCATTTCACAAAGGCTTCCTTCCTCAGGGCTCACCCATATCATGCTGGATATTCTATTCTTACTCTTTTCCTACTAGGCTCTGTCTAATTGCCTGTCAGCCACCATCGCCCCCCTGGTTGTCAGCCCTCAAGGGAAGCTACCACCTCTTTCATCTCTGCATACTTGGTGCCCAGCACAGATCCCAACAGTTTGTGCCTGGCAAAGATTCATAGTGTGAATGAAAGAAGGGACAGGTGACCTATCAGCCCAAGTATGTGGCTTGTAAAGTCACCTCAGCCCAGAAACTCAACTTTTCCAAAACTGAGTTGCCCAAATGTATCAACCATTAACCAAACCCATAAGAGACTGATGTATAGACCATAACAATAACAGTGATAATAATAGCAACAAAGACCAACATTCATTAAGCTCACTGGTGTCAGATATGTTAATTACCTTGCCTGCAGTATTTCATTTAATTTTCATAACAACCCTTTGAGGTAGGTACTATTTTTATTTTATTTTATTTTATTTATTTGTTTATTTATTTTGTAGAGACAGAGTCTCACTTTATGGCCTTCAGTAGAGTGCCGTGGCATCATACAGCTCACAGTAACCTCCAACTCCTGGGCTTAGGCGATTCTCTTGCCTCAGCCTCCCGAGTAGCTGGGACTACAGGTGCCCGCTACAATGCCTGGCTATTTTTCTGTTTTGCAGTTTGGCCGAGGCCGGGTTTGAACCCACTACCTTTGGTATATGGGGCCAGCGCCCTACTCGATGAGCCACAGGCGCTGCCCTGAGGTAGGTACTATTATTATCCTCCATTTTACAGATTGAGCAACTGAGGCTCAGAGAGGTGAAGCATCTTTTCAAGGTCACACAATAAATACATGGCAGAGCTAGACCTCATTCCATTCCATTCTGATTGAACCTGCCAAGCAATATATCAGAGTTGGGGCCAGGGCTAGTGTTGGCTGAGGGGGTAGGTGGAAGGGTCCAGGGTTGAGGTCCCAGCTCAGAGGCCACTCACCTCTCGGGGGATGCGGCCATGGTACCAGGCATGGCTGCGGAGATCTGTGCTGCTGAGTTTGAGCTCCTCCTCCAACTCCTTGTGCAGTTTCTCTGGTGATGAGTCCAGGATGTACTTCTCCTTTGAGAACTGGGTGGGAGATAGGAAGAGTTGGCATCTAACTCAAAATCCTCTTCTTTCTTCCTTCCTGATGTCACCCTGCACTAGGTGAATTCCTACTATCCTGCGACTCTGGAAATTCTAAGGCAGAGGTGCCCAGAAGGTCCTTACCCACGGGTCTCTAACGTAGCAGAAATAAAGAAATTTTAATTAATCCCACCAAACAATACCTACTGCATTCCTGGCCCTGTGCTATGTGTGAGGGGTGGATGTGGTGACCCATAAACCAGGACGTGTCCTCAAGCATGCTCCTAGGTTCAGGAGAGGCAACAGCAATATGAGCATCTGAAACTGGTCAGCACCACAGTACTGGACAGCGGCAAAGAGGGTGGTGACTTTCAGAAGGGAAGAGATTACGTCTGGGTGAAGTGGAGGGGTCTGGAAAGCCTTCCTGGACGAGATGGCAATACGGAAACACTAATTATTGATACCAAATTGATCTCGAAGGTGGGGGAGGGAGTAATTCTACAGGTGAATCTTGGAGGGAAGGCAGCAGGTACTGCAGGCAAAGGCATGAACAAAACCACAGAGCTGATGCACAGGGACACACATGAGGGCATGGAGGTCCTCACACAGACATCTGCATTGCCCTTTACAATTCTCCAGGCACCTCCCTCCTTGCAATTTCAAGAAACCCTTGCCAGATGGGGAAACGACAGCCCAGCAGGGAAGCTCAAGGTCTCCTGGTTACTGTAGCCTGAGGTTGAAAGCTGACCAATCCCAGGGGCACCAAGCACATCATGGGGAGGAGAACCTCTAATATCGAGTGCATCCCTACCATAGAGCCCAGCCCAATCCTGGATGTGCCCAGTGAGTTCTCTGGGCCTCAACTTCTTCCTCAGTAAACTGGGTATGATGACAGAACCTGCCTTGCTCTTTGCAAGGATGAAAGGAGACAATGCTCTAGAGCATTGCAACTGGCACAAAGGCATCCTTGTCACTGTGAGGGCAGCATGCAGGCCTTCCCCTCTCTCCTCCCAACTCCAGGCCCCAAGGATGGATGTTCCAAGACAGATTCCAGAACTGGCCAGAAGGGATGACAGACAAAGGAGGGCAACAAGGGTCCAGCTTCATCCCAGGTTGAGTCTCTCTCCAGGACCCACTGCTCTCTGGAGTCCAAGAGTCCTCCAATCCATGCCTTGCCACCTTAAATCTTTCACAGATCTCACCTCCTAGCTCTGCAATTCTATTCTCCACTCTTTTACTCTGACACTGTCTCAGTTTACCTCAGTCTACACTGCTCCCATGACACTGTGACTCCCACCTTCAGAGATATCTAGAATCTCTGGCTCCCTTCATTAAATATTAATGAAGCCCCCACTGTGGTCTTGTGCTGGGGCTGAGGTCCCCAGGTGGCCAGGATGGTGGCCTCTGCCCTGCGGGAGCACATGTAAACACTGAAAATCAATTCCAGGTTTTCAGAACATTCAGAGATACACAGACACCTTGCCCCGCAACTCACACAGGGGGCAGAGTCAGGGATCACTTCCATGAAAGGCAGTGTTTTTGCTGAGGCCTGAGGAAGGACAGGACATGCCTAGCCAACGCATCTGGCAGGCAGGTCAACAGGGAAGAGCTTCTAAGGACAGAGTGGCAAAGGCAGGACCCTATTGGCGGAGACAAGGGTGGATGGTGGGGATATGGGAGTGAAGCTGCAAAGGGGCTATCAGAGCAGGGGTATGTGTGCAGGTCTGTGAGGTGGCCTTGGGGAGCTGGGTTCACACAGAGTGCACAATACAGCCACCAAAGGCTTGTGAATGTTGGAGCAGGTTTGCTCTGCTTCCAGAGAGTGGCCTTGTGTTTTCTAGGCAGAGGCAGGGCAGGAGTGTAGGGAGAGAGTGGGGATGGGTGTTTAGATGGCCCTTGATTGGTGTGGGGAGAGGGGCAGAAGGGTCAGAGAGGACTCAAGGCTGAGAACCTGAGAGGTCAATGGGACACTCTTTGAGTGGGCAATGCTGGAGCAGAGCAGCTTGGCGGTGGGCCCATGAAAATGTCAGGTTTAAGGAGCCTGCAGGGCTCTGGGGACAGATGGTGGGAGTGGGTGGTTTGTGGAGGTGCTCAAGGGAAAGGTGGGGTCTGGAGATGGGAATCCCACACAGCTTCTGCTCATGGTAAAAAATGATGCCCAGAAGGGCAGAGAGGCCCATTTGGGCCTTCTCAGGTGCCTACACTACTCCAAGTGGTCCCCAGCCTCTCTTCCTCTCCTTCTGCAGAGCTTACAGCAGCTGAGACCACCCTCCTCATAGCACACCAAACTCTGTGTGATGGTAAGAGTGGGATTCACAGGGAAAAGGGAGCCTGTACGACAGACTTCTGACCCCAGATTTCTGACGCCCTACTCCTTCACAAAAAGCATGCCACTGAGTAACCCCTAGTTCCATGGAAGGAGGCAGAGGGACATAGGCAACGAAGGGGAGGAGGCTGTGTGCCAAAGAACCTGTCCCCGAGACTCTGCCGCTGCATGGCCTTGAACAAGTCACTCCCTCCCCCCCCCCATGCTTCCCCTGGGGCGGCCTCATCTGTGACAGAAGACTGGCTCCTGTTTTCCAGCCCTAATCAATAGTTAGAGTTTGAGGGGACCAATTTGGTCCTCCTACACACCTGGGGGTGACAGTCCCTAAGGTCTCTGTGCCCTTCTCCTCACTCTCAACCTGGGGGTCCCCAGCTCCCAAGAGTTGGGTGGGGGAGGGCTGGGGTGCGAATGCAGCATCCCGGTGCTCGGCGCCCTGCTATTGGCCAGAGATGATCTCACCGCCTCCCGGCCTGCGCGCGCCTGATTGGCCGGTGTGAGGATGCTGCGCTCCGCCGGCGGGGCAGTCATTCAGGCGGGCTGAGAGTGTGTGAGCCTGGAGGAGCGCAGAGGTGACGCGCCCGGCATCTCCCGGGGGTTTGGGAGGCAGCAACGCGGAGACCCCCACGCCAGGGTCTTAATCCCTTCCCACCGGCTCGCGGACAGCACTCCCTTTCACCTCCCGTCAGTATCCCAAGCCCAAGCATTGCCATCTCCAAATGATGCTCCGCAGAGAGGCGGGTCCGGGTCCGCCCCTCCACCCCCTTCCGTTTAACCCTCTCGCTACCACGGCTTTCCAGCCCCACGTCCGGCACTGCCGGCCAGCTGGTCTGGGAGAAACCCGCGCCCCATGCATGCCCAAGCGCACCTAGAGGGCTAGAGTGTGACAGGAGCTCTGGCACCAGTCCTGGCTCCCGCAGCATCCCCCAACTTCCTGCCCCTCACTCAGCTTGCAGACCCCAGCCCAGCGCTCCCGGTACAATGGGGAGCTAGGTGCTTGGGTCAGCCGCAAGGGCCAGAGCACTAGCCGTAGGAGCTGCAGGTTGCTGGGAATCCCATCTTCTGGTGCCCCATGGCCCGGCTCAGCTGCTTCCTGTAGCGGACGCAGGAAGAGACCGGCATCTTCGCAGCCCGGAGTCCCAGGAGTGGTCACTGGACCCTCACTCCGCAGAGCGCTCGGGCACCCAGAGGTGAGGCCAGGGCGACCCCGCCCCCTCCGCGGCCCGCTGGCCGTGCCCGGCCAGACCCTGACCCGCGCCGCGGAGCTGCGGGTCCCCAGCTCCCGGGCCCGACCGGAGCGGCCGGAGGTTCCAGCCCCACACTCCTGGCGGGGACTGAGCCGCCCCCTCACCTGCACCTGCACGAAGGAGCCGCGGTAGAAGCAGCAGGCGGCGGCCGACAGGGCGCTCCACAGGCTGCAGCGCTCAGTCATGGTGCGGCCGGCGGCCGGGGCCGGGGCGGCGCTGGGGGCGGCGGCCGGCGGGGCAGGGGCGCGGGGAGAACTAGGACCGACCGGGCTGGGCACCGGCTGCGCGTGCCTCTCCGCGGCGCGATTACCTCATCGCCTTGTCGGGGGAGGAGCGGGGAGGCGGGGCGGGGAGACCCCACCCTCCACCGGCCAAGGGCGGGGAGGGGGCCATTGTTCCTGCCTCTGCCCGGACCCCGAGCCGTGGTCCCGCGCACTCGAGCTGCCTGGAACCGAGGGCGCCCAGCGGAGAAGCAGCCAAAGACGGCGTCACGGGAGTTCGCGGGATTTGGTGGGGACCCCTGAGCTAGCCGGGGGGTGGGGTAAGGGGCAATTCCTGCCTCCCCTACTCGCTGCACCCCTCATTGACCCGGAGCGGGCAGAGACTTTGAATTAAATCATACCTAAAGCTGGAGAAAGCCCTGTATGTGTTTGATCAAATCATTTGTGGCCTCAGGAAATCCCCCAGAGCCCAGGATTTCTCATCTCTGATTTGGAATCTGAGACTCAGCCAGAAATCCCAGAGTACGCAACTGACAGACTCTGGAAGAGCAGAGAGCCAGTAGAGTTCAATGGCTAGCAGGACAAGCCAGTTCCAATCATGGCCTCTCCCCTAACTAATGGTGTCCCCCACTCCCACCAGCCTTCCCTCTGGAAGCCACGATTTACTTGTGGATTCCATCTGGAAAACACAACTTATGCGGGTGCTGATCTCACAGAACTCTTGCAAGCATTGGCTGAGCCCAAGCATGTAAGTTGCCAGACATAAAGTAAGTAATAAATGCATGCTATTTTCAAATTTAGTGTCTTAGAATCTGGACTTTTTTTGTCTTAGAATCAGACTCTTCAATGCCCAGAGCTGGCATTGGGGGCCAAACAGGCCTGGGGGGCAAATTCTTCTGATGGGCTGTGTGACCTCAGACAGGTCAGTCCACCTCTCAGAGTCCCAGCTGTTCATTTTCTGTAAATACATCCAAAGTTCTAAGCACAGAGCCTGGAACTTTATGATTGCAGAGTCAAGACTCTTTGCCCTAGAATCAAAGGATTCACAACATGGTTTGAGAACTCTAGGGTTCTAGAAACTGACTCATCAAAGCTAATAACCTGGAGGTAGGAATGAACTTTTGGAAATTTTTTTTTTCTGCAGTTTTTGACCGGAGCTGGGTTTGAACCCACCACTTCCAGCATATGGGGCTGGTGCCCTACTCCTTTGAGCCACAGGCGCCACCCTGGAAACTTTTTTTTTTTTTTTGAGACAGAGCCTCAAGCTGTTGCCCTGGGTAGAGTGCTATGTCATCACAGCTCACAGCAACCGCCAAAGCCTGGGCTTAAGCGATTCTCTTGCCTCAGACTTCCAAGTAGCTGGGACTACAGGTGCCACCACAATGCCTGGCTATTTTTTTTTTTTTTTTTTTTGGCTGTAGTTGTCATTGTTGTTTGGCAGGCCTGGGCTGGATTCGAACCTGCCAGCTCTGGTTTATATGGCTCGCACCTTAGCTGCTTGAGCTACAGGTGCCAAATCTTTCTTTCTTTCTTTTTTTTTTTTTGCCCTGGGTAGAACGTCATGGCTTCATAGCTCACAGCAACCTCAAACTCTTGGGCTCAAGAGATCCTCTTGCTTCAGCCTCCTGAGTAGCTGGGATTACAGGTGCCCACTGTGATGCCTGGCTAGTTTTTCTATTTTTAGTAGAGATGGGGTCTCCTTCTTGTTCAGGATGGCCTTGAACTCCAGAGTTCAAGTAATCCACCTGCTTCAGCCTCCCAGAGTGGTAGGATTATAGGCATGAGCCACCATACCCAGCGACTTTTGAAAACTATTGATTCTAACCCTCATTTGAGTCTTGAAACAACTAAGATTCCCTTGACTTTATCCTTTGGGAGACTGTTAAATCAGTTCCAATAAACAGGTATTATGTATTTTATAATGTTAAAGAAAAAGCTCTATGTGTTTTAAACAAAAAAAACTAAAGGAAGGTGTGGTGCCTGTGGCCAGAGATGTAGGGTGCCGGCCCCATATACTGGGGGTGGCAGGTTCAAACCTGGCCCCAGCCAAAAACTGCAAAAAAAAAAAAACTAAAGGAAGGGCTAGTGCCTGTGGTGGAGTAGGACACTGGCCCCATATACTGGGGGTGGCAGGTTCAAGCCTGGCCCCGACCAAAACTGCAAAAAAAAAAAAAGAAAAGAAAATATGAAGCTAACCACTTAACCACCAGCATAGGGTTCTCATTATCTTGCCATGCAGCAAGGATTTGTGGGGTGCTGAAATCTGCCCCCATGCTCCACCCGCTGACTCTCACATGGCCTGCCTTCTGCTATGGAATAAGGGTTCTGAACATCTGCATGACTTGCTGCTGCCCTGGCTGTGTGTCCTGGGCTTACTCAACTTGCTTTATGACTTTGCTAACACTCTTGTCTCTGCCAGGACACCCTCCTGCCCATCTGGTGCTTATTCGTGTCTCCTTTCTAGCTTTTCATTCAGGGAGAGATATCAGTGAATATTCCTAGCCAGTTGCAATGGCCTGGATTCAATGTCTCCTTCTCCAGAAAGCCTTCCTTGATCTGCCCTGCCCCAGCTCCCCTGCTGGAACTCCACCTCTGGAGTTCACACAGCTTCTCATCAGGGGCCCTCTGATGCTGGCGGGCAGCAATCTTAGCACTTCCCATGCTGCTGTGTTGGTGCTAGTCATCAACACAGTGTTGTACACATGAAATCCCCCAGGGTGATAAAATGTCCCTGGGTTAGGAGACAAGCCAGTTGGCCTGTTCCAGAATCAGAATAGGCATAGGTTCATTGAGCCTATGACAGCCCTGGGCTGGAGGATCACTGTGACTACCATTTCACACAGGCAAATGCTGAGGCTGAGAAAAGTGATCCACATACAAAAGTCAGTGGCTTTGTCTGTGGTTTTGGTCACGTACTAGCCAAAACACATGCCCAAGCCACTGTCTGATCCTGCTCTGGTCCCCAGGGCCCAAAGCCCTGTGAATACAAGGCCTGGTGCTCCTTCTCCTCTGCTGTGTGTTCTGGGACCTGACTTACAACAGGGGCTCCTAGTGACAGAAGGCCAAGGGCTTTGGCTTTAGTCTCAGCATCAAATGTGGGGTGCAATACCAGCTCTTCTCTGTGATAGTTGTGTCACTGTGGGCAAGTCACTGCACTTCTCTGGGCCTCAAGTTTGGCTCAGTGATGAGGGAGGATGTCAATGACTTCATTTATGGGCCGGGCGCAGTGGCTCACACCTGTAATTCTAGCACTCTGGGAGGCCAAGGCAGGTGGATTGCCCTGAGCTCACAGGTTCAAGACCAGCCTGAGCAAGAGTGTCTAAAAATAGCTGGGCGTAGTGGCAGGTGCCTATAGTCCCAGCTACTTGGGAGGCTGAGGCAAGAGAATTGCTTCAGTCCAAGAGTTGGAGGTTGCTGTGAGCTATGATGCCATAGCACTCTACCAAGGGTGACAAAGTGAGACTGTCTCAAAAAAAAAAAAAAAAAGAAAAATGGGCTCGGTGCCTGTGGCTCAACGGGCTAAGGCACCAGCCACGTACACCTGAGCTGGTGGGTTTGAATCCAACCCAGGCCAGCAAACAACAATGAAGGCTGCAACCAAAAAATGGCCGGACATTGTGGCGGGCACCTGTAGTGCCAGCTACTTGGGAGGCAGAGGCAAGAGACTCGCTTGAGCCCAGAAATTAGAGGTTGCTGTGAGCTGTGATGCCACAGCACTCTATCCAGGGTGAAAGCTTGAGGCTCTGTCTCAAAAAAAAAAAAATGACCTCATTCATGTGCAAATGTCTCTCCTCTTGTGTCCAGAAGCCAGCACAGGCCCTCACACAGAGGGCACTCACAGAGTTATTTAGTATTATTAACATTGTTATTTCTTTTCTTTTCTTTTTTTTTTTTTTTGAGACAGAGTTTCACTGTCACCCTTGGTAGAGTGCTGTGGTATCACAGCTCACAGCAACTTCAAACTCTTGGGCTTAAGTGATTCTCTTGCCTAAGCCTCCCAAGTAGCTGGAACCATAGGCATCCACCACAATACCCGGCTATTTTTTGGTTGCAATTGTCATTGTTGTTCAACAGGCCCAGGCCGGGCTCGAACCCCCAAGTCTCAGTGTATGTGGCTGGCACCTTACCCACTGAGCTATGGGCACCATCCAACATTGTTATTTCAAAATGTATTTGCCACATTCCCATTACCCAGGACCAATTAAGTTTTTGCTAAACATGAGCTGTGTCGGGGCCATGCCTGTGGCTCAAGGAGTAGGGCGCCAGCCCCATATACCAGGGGTGGCGGGTTCCAGCCTGCCCCAGCCAAAACTGCAAAAAAACCCCCAAAATGAGCCATGTCCATTATCTGTGACAGAGAACTTAGTCATCCCTTCCCACTCGCAGCACCAGCGCATAGTAGGTGCCCAAAGACTCGGTGGGGTGAGAGCCCTGCAGCCTTTGCATGGGGAAGACCCCATGAAGTCCTGTACCACCGGTGGAAGAGTGGGGTCTGGTGGTAACAAATATTGGGATACCCTGAGACCCTCCCCTTCCAAGAACAGTCAGTGAGATCTGGCTCCTAGCATGGCTTAAGAGGGGGCACTGCCCTTTGTGTAACCATTCTGACCCTCCAGTGTCCCCTGATGAACCCACGGCCCAGCCCCTCCTACCTTCACATAGTCCCCACCAGCTTCTGGTTCTCCAGTGGCCCTAGAGGGAGAGAAGAGAAGTGAGTGTCCCCAACTCTGCTTGGCTCTCCAGCTGCCCATCTCTGCCCATCTGCCTGGGGCCAGCAAAGGCCTTTGAGGCCCCAGAGGGCTCATCCGGAAGGCAGCAGGGGGATGCTCTGCCTGCCTGGATGCTCCTCCCCTCTCCAGCTGGGCAAATCCCTTCACCTGTCCCAGCCAGGGTTTCCTATCTGTGAATCAGGGATAAGGATGACCTCTGCCTCACCAATATGTTTGGAAGACTCAGACAATAATGAAAGTGACTAACAGGGGGCCTGTTCCCTGAATCACTCAGGAAACCATGGTTTCCTGGTTTTCTTCTTCTACCTGACATCTCCACCCAACCCCCATGCCCATCTTCTCTGACTCTAAAGGCTGGAAGTGCCAGGCTGGGGTGGGACCGCCTCTCCTCCTGCCCTGCCCTCCATCCCTAGTGCAGGAACCATTCTCACTGCCCTGTGGAGCTCCTGCTGGAGTTCATGGACTATAGAACTGATTCCTTCTGCCTTCAGATGGCCAGGACCATGCCCAGAGAGGCCAGAGGCCAGAGGTAGCTATTTTTCCAGGGTGTTGAACAAATATTATCCTTCCTCATAAGAAAGAGCAGCCCGGACCTGCCCCCTCAACACCAGGCTTGGAAATCCACCTGCCTCCTTGACACCTCCCCTAGAGGCATCTTGAACTTGTCATATCCAAAGTGGAACAGTTGATCCTCCACACCCTGTGCCCTGTTCCTTGCATGGTCTTCCCCACCTCAGCTGAGGTCAGCTCTGCCCTTCCTGACACTTTGCCGGAAAACTTGCAGTCATCTGTGACTGCTCTCAAGTTCATGTTCCACACCTAGTTTGTCTGGAAATCCAGCTGCTCAACACAGAATCCATCCTGACCTCTGCTCTCCGTGTGTCCACCCTGCCCAGAGCCATGCGGCCTCGTGTCTCCCCCAGAGTGCACAGTGGCCTTTTTGCCTGAAGTCAGCTCCCGCCTCTCTGCCAGATGGCATCTAAGGTGACAAGATAAGCAGGTAATGACACACATGCCACCTCAACTATCTAGTGACGTCATTTCTTAAAAAACAAAATCTAGACCGCTTTCCATAGCCATGCAATTTGTTGTCCAAACCAAAACTTTTCTTCCCTGTTGGAGTAAAGAGAATACCATTATTATCGCAGAAAATCAGGCTTAAACTGGGTTATATGTTGTCAATCCATGAGGGCTTGTGTGGCCTGCTGGTGCCTGCTGGCCACCCAGTCACCCCACGAATGTGTCTCTCTCATTCTGCCCCAGCCACAACTCTTTCCTGCCACAAGGCCTTTGCATTTGATATTCTCTCTGCCTTAAACATTCTTCTCCCAGATCTTCAAGAAGTGTGCCCCTCCCCACACTGCATTCAGGGCTTTGCTTAATGTTGCCTCCTCAGAGAAGCCTTCCCTGATTACCCCACCTAGATCGGCCCATTGTCCTTCATTCTCTGTCCCCAATCTACTTGATTTTGAAATGCCCACTTTACATTTATCTGTTGACTGTTAATTATCTGATGCCCCCACGAGGGTGTTGAGTTTGTCTCATTCTCCGTGGAACCCCTCAGTCCCCAGGACACACAGTAGGAGCTTCATGAATACTGTGTAAAGACATGCTTGGGCAGTAAGCAACTAACGTTAATGACTATCATTATTAATTGTGTTACATCGGTTCCTGGTTCTCTGGTTAGGATAGGAAAGGCCTGCCAAATGGGGAAGGGAGGTTGAATACTGGGAAGTGTTTCCCCAAATACAGGGCCCTAATATTTAAAAGAAAAAAGCTAAAAAATAAAATTGTGAGTTCCCCCCAGCTCCTCAAGCCAAAGGCTCCTCCTTGAGAAGTTGTCTGACTGCCGTCTCTGTTCTGACATCCTAGGGTTCCTTACTGTGAGCCTTCTCTCGCAGAAAGTCCTTCTTTGCATCTAAACATAGTCCCTCAAGTTGCAGCCCCAAAACAGTAGGCTTCCAAAGGCACCGGGTTCTCTGGATCCAATAGCAATGGGAGTGAGGTGGTGTAGGGACTCCTCCCCCTGCCCACCTCCACCCACTCTTCCCGGGTGAGGTGTCCCATCCCAGTATTTCCAGCCATTCAGGCCCGGAAATCCTCCCACTGCTGGGAACAGATTTGCCAGGACACTGGGATTGACCCATTGCTTCCTCCTGCTTCCTGTCCACTTCCCCTGGGGCTCCAGGGCAGAGGCAGAGCCTTGAGGATGGGTGCCTACACAAGGGGTCCCCCGGGCAGCTAGAGCCAATGGTGGAGGCACAGGCCCGGAGAAGTTAAGGGCCTGGGCACACCTCCACCCCATCACCTCAGCCTGCTGCCCTACTACACTCCAGCACATCCAGGACACAATGTGACTGTGTTCACGTTCTATATCTTTCCTCACTCTCTTGGACTATTGCCACTACCTCTCACTGGCCTCCCTGTCTCCATCTGCCTCTGCTGCAACCTGTCACTCCCCATACAGCAGCCACAGCAGTCCTGTTAAAATGAAATTCAGATCACAGATTTCCTCTGCTCCAACCCACGGGCGTGGCCCCAATTTTAAAGTAAGAGCCAAGGTTGTTCTTCCTCCCTCCCCAATCCCACATCTGGTCATGCTGCCCCTCATCATGTAGCTTCTCAGTAGGGCCTCTGTGGCCACCTGAAAGTGTGATTTTCCCAAGACTCCCACCTTCCTTCCTGCTTAATTCTGCCCAGCACCTTAACTGACTTACCATTTATTTTATCTCTGCAGTGACTATCACCTCTCACTAGAACATCAGCCCCACAAGGGCTGGGATTTATGTCTCTGGCTAGAAGAGTGACAGGAAGCCAATTAAGCACCCAAGACAATTTTTTTTGAATGAGTGGCCACAGAGGCCTTACTGAGAAGGGAAGGTTTTCGTGAAGACCTGAAGGAGGACAGGGAAGGAACCCAGGGGATATGGGGAGGACAAGTGTTCCAGGAAAAGGGAACAGAAAGTGCAAAAACCCTGAGGTGGTTGGGGGGAGCTTAGCAAGGCACTCAGCTTGGCTGGAGCTACATGATGAGGGGCAGCATGGTCAGATGCCACTACAGGCCCCTGCATCCTTGAGCACAAAGGATGTCTCCCTGGCTTAGACATCTATGACCCAGGCCTCATCACTCTCCCCTTACTCCTCGCACTACAGCCTCCTTGAACTTCCTCCAAAGATTACTGCCCCCTCCAGCCTTGGCGCCCTTGCATAGGATGTTCCCTCTGCCTGGAATATCCTCTCTCCCTTTTGGCCAGGGTAATTCCTACTCAGCCTTCAGATCTGATTTGGCTCAGAGATTTCTAGAACACCCTCCCATTCTAATGATCAAATCCAAGAATCAAAGCATCCATTTGTAAAAACTCAGCTCCACTAATTAATTAATTTAGTCCTTATTTTATGGACTTAAAAGATACTTCTCTTGTAATATTAGTGTTGAAATCAATTAATAAATAATAGTGACAAGTGAGCTAAATCAGCTCCATTAATCAGTGACATTAATTACTTAAATAACCAACCCCTTTAATTGCCTGTATTAACTGATTTGTTCTGATAACTCATACCACTTCTTGCATACATTAGCTTAATTAATTGGATTAATGAACAGTAATTAAAGCCCATTATCCTTTATTTTCCTCCAATGCTGTTTAAATTCTGATCTTTGCCTTCAGGGCCTCCATCCTGGGAGGGAAGGAAAGGTAGGCTTCCCCCAGGGAGTCTGTAAAAGGGGTGAGGAGAGACTACTGCCCTGCTCCATCCTGACTCTCCTCAGGGGCCTCTCCACCCTCTCTCCTTCAGTTTGTTCCTTGGGCATTGGGGCCTGGTCATATGGCCCCAAGGGGAGACTTCCCCAACCTCTGCCACCCCCTTCTCAGCTTTCCCCTGTCCCCACCCTTCCCTCCTGTATCCAAAGAGTGGGCCTCTCATAACTGTCCCCAGATGGGCTATGAGGATCATACCGAAGAAAAGCTGCAAGGTTCCCTAGTCCGTGCGCAGCTCCTCTTGCCACCCCAGCCTCCACCACGGAGATTACCAATCTCACCCCCTGGGGGCTGAGGTTTCTTTTCTTCCTTCACTCCCATCTCTACCTGCCTACTCTGTGCTTAGTCCTGAAAGGCCCAGGTAAAGAGAGCTATGAGGACAGCCCCGTCTCTTTGGGATACCTGGCCTTGGCCTTGGCTTTAGCTCCTACCTTGCCCCCACCACCACCAAGATGGGCCACTATTGTATTGGACACATCCTGCTCTTTCTCTGCTGTCTGGAGCCCTCTTCCTGACTAGGCCAAGGTTTCCATCAAGAGCCCTAGACCAGAACCCCTGTGAGCAGAGAGCAGAGATGAGCCATTCTTCCTAGGGCAGGGCTTAGGATTATGGGCTCTGAGAACTGCCAAATGAGACTCAAACCCTACTGGAGAAGAGCAAAAGGGAAAGGCTGATGGAATGAATGTCCATCATCTTTTTTTTTGTTTTTTTTGAGACAGCCTCAAGCTGTCACCCTGGATAGAGGGCTGTGGCATCACAGCTCACAGCAACCTCCAACTCCTGGGCTCAAGTTATTCTCCTGCCTCCACCTCCCTAGTAGCTGGGACTACAGGCGCCCGCCACAATGCCCAGCTATTTTTTTGTTGCAGCCGTCATTGTTATTTGGCAGGCTCAGGCTGGATTTGAACCTGCCAGCTCTAGTGTATGTGGCTGGCACCTTAGCCACTTAAGCCACAGGTGCCGAGCCAATGTCCATGATCTTGAAGCCCCATTTCATAGGGGAAAAGCTGAAGCTCATAACTTGAGTGAGGGGGCACACAGCTGCTCACACTAGGGCCCGCTGCCCTGATACCAAATTCTCTGCTCTGTTCCTTACATGAGTGGGCTCCTCTGGAAACTGGGAGCTGCTTCTGGGTAGAGATGGGGAGAAGCTGGAGGAGCAGGTGAGGAAAAGTAACACTTCAACTAGATCAGGGAGGACATGGGGTGAAGTAGATATAGAGAAGGCACCCTGGGGCCCTTGAGAGGAACCTCATCTGAAGCACTGAGCAGGTCCTGTTTACTGGCACTGCCTTGGCCCACGCCCAGAATAAAAGCTCTGTCTCCCACATCTCATCCCATCCTCACGATGACTCTGTAAACCAGATGCTGCCATTGTCCCCAATTTACTGATGGGGAGACTGAAGCTTAGAGAGAAGAAGGGACTTTCTCAAGGTCATATAATCAGTGGGCATTGGAGCTGCTGCATATCTGACCCCTATCTTCCCAGCCCTCACCTCACACAGGGTCCCCTGAGGGTTAAGGGGGGAATGTGTCTCCGGCTGGGGTTAGGGAGACAGCCCATCCTTCCCAAGCCAGCCCAGTTCCCACAGCCCAAGGCATCCGGGGGTCTCAGGGACTGTGAGAAAGTCTTCACAGGAAATGAGAGCCAGGAGCAGCTGGGCCCCTCTGGAAGACAAGGACCAGCCGCCCTGGAGCCTGAGGAGGCTGCACGGGCTGGGCCCACCACGACCCTCCCCCGTGGGTAATCGCTACCAGATGCCCGGCAGCTGACATCACTCTGCAGGGCCGAGAGGGTCGTGGGACTCTGGGGAGAGTTGGGAATTCTTGGACCAGAATCGACATTCCAAAGGAAACATGGGGGAGGGGATATCCTGGCTCATTCTCAGAGCCTGGCACCAGGGTTGGGACAGGGTGACAAAGGTGCCCCTATAGGCTGCCACCTTGTCCAGTTCTCAGTTTCCTTCCAAATGGCTTTTTGGGAGTGGCAGTGTGGGGGCCTGGGTCCCTGAGTGGAGGCAAAGGACACTTGGGCAAGGTAGTAAAGAGTGAAACAGAACTGCATTGAGATTCTCCTAAAAGGAGAGATCCACTTAACATGTAAGTCAGAGCAGTGCTCTCCTCTGCTCAAGGCCACCAATGACTCCTGTCTTGTTCAAAGCCAGGTCCTTTCTGGGGCTTTCCAGGTCCTGCATCATCTATACCTAATTCCCCTCTGGCCTTGATACCCACCCTCCCCACCTCGCTCGGTTCCAGCCACCCCAGTCTCTAGTTGTAGTGGAGTGGAGACTCCACAAGGGAGTGTCTGCTGTGCTCACTGCTGTCTCCCAGAGCCTAGAACAGTCTGGGGCATAGTTGCACCTCCATAAGCATGACAATGAATGAAATTCCAGCTCAGCTAACTGTGTGATTTTGAACAAGTAATTAACCCCACATAATCTCAAAGTCTTCATCTGTAAAACGGGCTTCTATTACCACTTTTCTTTTTTTTTTTTTGATAGACTCTCACTATGTCACCCTCAGTAGAATGCCGTAGCATCACAGCTCACAGCAACCTCAAACTCTTGGGCTTAAGCGATTTCTTGCCTCAACCTCCCAAGTAGCTGGGACTACAGGTGCCCGCCACAAAATGCCTGGCTATTTTTTGTTGCAGTCATCTTGTTGTTTAACTGGCCGAGGCCGGGTTTGAACCAGCCAGCCTCGGTGTTGTGGCTGATGCCATAACCACTGTGCCACAGGTGCTAAGCCTCTATTATCCCTTTTCAAGGGGTATATGGGAAGTCTTTTAAAATAATGTTAAAAAAAGTTTTGAGATTGTCACTTGCAGGAGGTGTAATGTAACCTAGTGGTTAAGAGCGAGGGCTTGAGGTTGGCCAGGCTGGGATCAAGAATAGGCTCTAATAACTGCTCTCTCTGTCATCCCAGGACAGTCCTTGTTCCTCTCTAAGCGTCAGTCTCCTAACTTGCAAAATGGAGAAAGAGAGGTTCCTACTCCACATGGCCCATGTAGTAGACTCCCATCAGGTGCTTACCAGTTGTTAGTTGGCAATCACTTCCTGAAGGACCCTGGACTGATAATTCCAGTGTGAGTGGGGGGGTAGTTATAAAGTGTTGGCAGCCTCCCTTCCCTCTCCAGACCTCTGCTTCCTCCTCTGCAACATGGACTGAGGAGGGAGGGTGCTAGGGCTCTCCAGGACCTTCCGTTTCCTTGCAGAAGGCTGAAGGTCCTTGGGGGGGGTTAAGGGAGTGGCTAAGCTTGTGCTCTCCTTTTTGGGAGCTAAAGGCCCCTCCTCCCTCCTTCCTCTTCATCCCCATGATCTCAGCAGGGAACAGGGCACCAGGAAACTCCTGCAGCCTCACCTCTTCCCCTTCCTTCCTCCTGCTCCAGGTGCACCCTGCCTCCCAGGGGGTGGGGGAGGGACACTGCCCCCCCCCGTCCCTCCCTGAGCAGCTGCTGTGACAAAACCCTCAGGACACTCAGGATTAGGCTCCCATCTTCCTTACTGGCAATTCTTTTTTTTTTTTGAGACAGAGTCTCAAACTGTCACCCTGGATGAGTGATGTGGCATCAAAGCTCACAGCAACCTCCAATTCCTGGGCTCAAGTGAGTCTCCTGCCTCCGCCTCCCAAGTAGCTGGGACTGCAGACACCCGCCACAACGCCTGGCCATTTTTTGGTTGCAGCCGTCATTGTTGTTTGGCAGGCCCAGGCTGGATTCGAACCGGCCAGCTCAGATGTACATGGCTGGCACCTTAGCCACTTGAGCCACAGGCACCGAGCCCTTACTGGCAATTCTTAAATGTCCTCATCCCCAAGCTGACTGGACCCTTGGAGACTATTTAAAAAGTGGGCTACTGGAGAGACTGAGGCACAGAGTGGGCAGGGCTAGTCAGATCACACAAGCAAGGCTGCTCTCCTGATTGCAAGGCTGACAGGGACTCCTGGAAGACATGTTCAATAGTCCCTGGAGGGTAAGATAGACACTGGGTCCCAGGACACCAGGAGGGGGCTCAGTATGGTCTGTTAACCCTACTCCCTCAAGTCTCTACCAATGACCGGAGAGGGCAGAGTCTCTCCATTTCTTTGATCAACTCTAGGCCAAGCCTCATGCCAGAGTCACCACCACTACCACCCAGCCACTACCTACAAGGGAGGAAGGCTTAGGCTGGGTCCTAGACTTGGCATTACAATGTTTCTCAAGACTACCTTTCTCCCGGCATAAAGATCATGGGCCAGGAAGGTGGAGTTAAACCCTAGTTCTGACTTTCACTAGCTGTGTCGAACAGGCAAGCAAATCTTTCTTCCTTCACCTATAAAATGGGGGTGGTAACAGTATCCCTCTCCTGAGGCTGCTGTGAGGAGTAGATAAGCAGATGCCTGGCCTGCGCCAGGGCAGGGCAGAGACAGTTACACTCAATACAAACCAGCTTAGAAAACCCGAGCTTGTCAGTTACCCCAGCGGCAGCAAATTTCCTCTTTAGACCTCTCCCGCCCCGCGCTGGCCCTCTCTGGGCCCAACTAGGCCACTCACCCTCGAGGCCTCAGCGCAGGGCACCTTCGGCCCACCGCAGTCATGGTTCTCCGCAGTTGCTGCCTGCAGCCCCGGGACCTCCTTCGCTTAGCGGCTCCCGCCTTTCTCCCGGAGCCGAGCTGAAGACTTACGAGCCGTACTCCAGGGGCGGAGCCTGACCCATAGACCACACCTCTGGTTCCGCCCCTACGCCGGCCCTGCTCCATTGCCTACCCCTCCAGCATGGAGGACACGCCCCCGACTCAGACACGCCCCTTCCTCGCTCCGCCCCCTCTATCTGGATCTGGGATGAGAAGGCCACGCCCCCAAGCACACTCGCACACCTTCCGCCCCGCCCCTCCCGGTTCCAACTCCGGCTTCTCCAACAGCTCGCCTCGCAGCTTGGGAAAAGTCCCACTGTTAGAGACGCCCCTCCACTCCTCCTCGCCCCGCCCCGCTCCCACAAACGCTCTGCTTCTCTAGGACCAGGCATCCTTCCACTCATACCTTCGGATACTTGATCTGATCGCCTCAGGATTCTTGTGACCCCGTCACCTACATACAATCCTTAGTCCTCCACGCTCAAATAAGGCCGAATTGAGTAGGGGATGGCCGGAGAAGACAGCCTGGAGCAGCCAGGGATGGTAAAAGAGCACTAGCTGTATTAATCATAAACATCCCATTCCCATTTGCTGAGTGTTTGCAATATGCCAGGTACTGTACTAAGATTTTACAGGTTATGTTATTCTTAAACCCCTACCACAATCCTATAAGGTAGGTGCTATTGTTATGTCACTTATCAGACGCAAAACAGAGGCTCAGAGAGGGAAGGGACCTGTCCAAACTCATGAAGCCAGCAGGAGGCAGAGTTCAACTCTGCACCTTTCCTGGTCCTGCTTCCCCTTGAACTGGGCTCTAGACACAGGCTGTGCTTGGTGTCTCAGGGAAAAGCCCTAAAGTTCCCTTTGCTCAGCTAGCTGTCTATCATTATTATTATTATTTCTACAGGCATATGTGGAGGCTGCCTAGGGCTTAGGAGTCAGGTGGGTTTCAGTTCATATCCTAGCTTTGTCTTTAGCAAGATTATGGCAGATGAGTTCCTCTTTCTGACTCCATTTCCTCATCTGTCAAATGGAAACAACAGTGTCTCCTGCCCTATTCACTTGTAGTTAACCTATTAACCACTAGTGAAGGGTTCAGGCCTGGTATATAGTTAAGTACTTGACTAGCATGCAGGATTTTTCTTCTTACCCCAGGTATGTGCATTGGTTGGGGGGCTCCTCTTCAGGGTTACATTGATAGGAAATTGGAGACACCACCCCTGAAGCTCCGGTCTGACCAGCCCCTCATAGGCACTTACCTTTCTGGGTGTGCATCCTCGGGAGCTGTCTCTATGTCTGCCATAAGATCTTTAGTCTTTCCCTTGGGATACACCTCCACTGAAGGCTTGGGTTCCATTGCTGGGGTGTCCTCCAGGGGGGCATTATTTCCCACCACCACCTCTTTGGCTGCCTCCAAGCCTGGGGGGTCAGGCAGAACTCGGGATACCAGGTTGGGCTCTCTCGGGAGCACTTCTGGAGCCTTGTGGACAGCTTGTCGATCCTGAACCCTCTTTATGCTGGGCCGAGGCATGGTACCCATGTGGCTGTACATGTCACTGGAGCGGGCATAGGCTGGGGGGCTCTTAGGGACTGTCACCATGTCATCCTGTGTGGCATCAAAGGTGTCAGCCTCCAGATGAGACTGAGTGCTGATGGGGGCTGAGGACCGTCTCAGAGTGAAGGACCGAGGGAGGTTGGAGAGACTCCCAAAGCCCTTGAACTTGAAGAACTCTGGCAGGGGGGAGGGGAGGAAAAGGAATTAATGACAATGCCAGCAGCAGCAATAATAATAATAATAATAATAAAAATTCCTACAGTTCCATCCAGTGAAGGCCCAAGGAAGGTCAAGGGCTTCATTGACATCCCCTCTAGTTATCACACTCACAGAAGTGGTATAATATGGCAGCTTTGGAGCCATATAGCCCTGAACTTTAATGCCTGCTCTTCCACATCCTATCTTTGTGACCTTAGATAAGTCATTTGATCTCTGTGAGCCTCATTCTCCACATCAATGAAATAGAGATTATAGCACTTACCCACTCTGGGCAATGTGAGGACTGAATAAAAGCATGTTAGTGGCTGGGTGAGGTGGCTCACGCCTGTAATCCTAGTACTCTGGGAGGCTGAGGTTGGTAGATTGCTTCAACTCATGAGTTTGAGACCAGCCTGAGCAAAAGCGAGACCTTGTCTTTACTAAAAAATAGAAAAACTGAAGCAAGAGGACCGCTTGAGCCTGAGTTGGAAGTTGCTGTGAGCTATGATGCCACTGCACTCTACCCAGGGTGACAGCTTGACACTAAAAAAAAAAAAAAAAAACGGAAGAAAGGAACATGTTAGTAACATGGTGCCCAGTGCATAGAATAGCCTCAATCAGAAGCAGCAAAGATTATGATGATGACAATGACAATAAATGCCTGTGCATTGCCAAACATGCATGGATTCTTGGCACAATTCAGTGACATAAATTGAATCTCCCATTTTCCAAATGCGGAAACTGAGTGCAGAGCAGTGATGAACTGTCTGCAGTCATGCTGCTGGGAGGCAGGCACATACATGTGTGTGCATGTGCACCTGCCTCAGTTGGGGCAGGGAAGGGAGTGTTCCGACCAGGCTCTGTGCACCCTGGGTAGGGGTGAAGTAAAGAGGCGGTTGTCTCAAGCCTGATGGTCACACAGTCTGTGGCCTGTGGTTCTCTCCTTCCTGTCAGCTGAGCCCACACTCCTGACACAGTCAGCAAGGCTGGGGTGATACCATTTCCTTGCTTCCGCAGGGGTGTGTGTGAGTTCCCTCCTCCCTGCCCCCAGCCCTGGGACTGTCCCTCCTCATAGCCACCACCAACTGATTTCCCTAAGGCCTTCAGATGAGCAAAAAGGAAAACTCCTGGCATTTTGTACCTCTTCAGCATCCTTCACCTCCTCAGGTCCTCCCACCTACGTTGGAATGTAGGTAGGATTCCCCCACTTGACAAGGGAGGAAACTGAGGCCCAGGGAGGAGGAGGGACCTTTCCACAGCCATATAGCAAGGCCATGGCTGAACCTAGACAGAGCCCAAGACCTTGGACTGCTGGGGCTTCCTTCTCAGCCCTGCCCACCCCAGCTAGGCTTAGCTGCTGCCTCTTGGGAAGCACTGTGAGAAAGTGCTGGTGCTCTTCCCCTAGACAGCCAAGTGCCATGGACAGAAGCTGTGCCAGTGGCCAGAGGAAGGATCCTCAATGTCTCCTTTCTTGGCACCACGGTTTTTTCTACTGAGCACCAGAGGTCTAGAGGAGATAGTAATGGAGGCAGGGAGGGAAACCAAGGTCCAGAGGGCAGGTACTGGGATTGAACCCTGCACTATAGCCCATGTGACCTCAGGCAAGTCTCTGGGCCTCAGTATTTCCATCTGCAGAATGCAGTGATATTTGCCCTTTATACCACCCCATCCCTCCCCTTGGTGCTGTCAGATCAAAGGAATCAGGGGATAGTAGAGGTTTGCTGACCAGGAGGGACAGACCCAGTAGACAGAGCAATGGAGGATTATGACCCTTCACCCAGACCCTGGTTCTAGTCTCTCTGCACTCTTTTCCCTCTTGGGTGTCGGGTCCTAGCCTCACTGCTGGGTGGGAACATGGTTTAGCATCCCATGGCCCTCCCCGTGCTCGCTGGCCCCAGTAACTCCCTTCCTGAGATTCCATTTGAGCCCAGGGCCAGGGCTGGGGGTGGAGTGCATGAAGGCCTCCCCTTGCCCAGCTGTGAGGTCAGAGAGAGCCAGAGATGCAGTGGACTGGGGAGACTGGGGGGGAGACTGGGAGGTGAGGTGAGGAGACAGAGACACAGAGATGGGCAGAGAGACAGAGACAGGAGGAACACAGACATGGAGAGCCAGACCAGCCAGAGCGAGACAGAGAGGGTGGCCAGTGTGCGGGACAAGACATCCACAAGGGGACCCAGAAGCAGAGGCCTCCCGTGTGCGAGAGAGAGGCGGACAGAAAGGGAAACAGAAACGAGACAGTGATAAAAAATAGAGGCAGCAAGAGGCCCTGAAAGATTGACAGAGGATGGGGGACAGCACAGGCAGCACCCCGCACTCACTGAACTTTTTGCTGGCCTTCTTGGGCCCCTCCGTCATCTTGGCAAGTTGTGCAAAGCCCTTGTCCAGCCAGCAAGTGGTGGCTCAGGCTCTGGAGGTACCTCCCCCACCTCCCCTTCCCCTTCTCTCGCCCTCTCACTCGCTTCCTCTGTGTATTTTTAAACCCAGCGAAACTCCCACAGCCCCACCCACCCCACCCTCTAGGCAGGGTGCGGGGGCTGGGGCCTCCCCCAGTCCTGGCCTCTGTGGGCTGCCTCCTTGGCCTCTGCAGCAGGGACAGGGGGCAGACCGAAGCCCGTGGGACCTGGGAGGTCTGGGGAACGAACCACAGGCTTTGAGAACAGAGCCCTCTGGGCTGGGGGCTGCTGGTGACCTGCCAACAGCTGTTGGGGACCTGGCTATTGGACTGGGAAGTCAAGGGGAGCCTGGCCAATATGCAGAGCAGTTTATTCTGTGCCTCAGTTCCCAGATTGGCAGCAGCAGGCAGCAGAGTGCTGTGGTTAGGCCTGTGGATTCCAGCCCACCCAGACCCACGTTCAAATCTTGGCAGGTCATTTTGTCATCGTGTGATGGTGGGCTAGGGAACTCACCTCCCTGAGCCTCAGTTTCTTCTCTGTGAGCAGGGGCTGCCCACAGTGCTCACCTCACAGGGTCCAGCGCTTGGTGCAGAGCCTGGCATGAAGTTGGTGCCTGCCAAGGCACAGTCGGTCCTATTCAAGCTAACAAGCACACTTGATAATTTGGTCCACTGCACCCATTGGTCAGAGATGGTTAAAATGAGGCACAGAGAGGCAGAAGGATTTCCCCAGGTAACACAACAGGTTGGTGACACAAACTGGGTTACAACTCGCCCTTCCAGATCTCTTAACCCCAGGCTGGTGCTTTTCCACTCTACAGACTCCCCACGTATGCGTGCATGCTCATGTAGGCAAGGCAGAGATGAGGAAATACAACCTTCTCTACACAGGTCGTCCTGGACACCTGCAGAGGGTGTCAGCTGCTGCTGGGCTTGGGAGAAGGGCACAAGACCAGGGGCTTCAAATCCCAGCTGTGTGTGCTGCTGGCAAGCCACTTCCACTTCTGATACCTCAGTTACCTCTAGACTGAGGATATGGCAAGTTAATGCAGTCAACTTGAAGACACTTGGCATTTTTATCCTGGATTCCAGGCTGGCAACTGGGGTTGTGACAGAGTGAGTCTGTGATGAGATGGAGCACTGTCTGCTTCCTCTGTAAAAATATTAGCCCCCAAAGTCAGGTCCCCTAGAATTGAAACCCAGTTGTCCAGCTGTAGAACTGTAATTTCCATGTGTATGGCTTCCCCCAAACCCTGGCAACCAAATGATGGGGGAAGGATCTAGCCAAACCTTTTTGATGGGATGAAGGGGAAACAGTTTGCAGGGGTCCTACTCACAGAAGGGCAGGATGGCACCATCCACCAAATAAAAGGATGGGGTTTCTGGGCTACGAACTTGGGAGAAAAGGGAAGGTACAACCCCAATTCCTTCTACTGAACACTAATCATGTTCCTGGCATCTAGCTAGAAGCTTCTGCAGATCCTCCATTGAATCCTTACATCAGATCTGTGAAGCAAATCCTTGTACTGTCCCCATTTCACAGACGAAGAAACTGAGGCTATAAAAGGAGCAGAGACTAGGCAGACAGACAACAGTTGTCCTAACTCCCAGGCTGGAGCCCCTCCCATCTCAAGGTTGTTCTCTGAGAAGGGGAAGCTGTGAGTCTTCCTAGTGGGAGGCAGAGTGTGGGTCCTTGCTTCTCTCCCAAGAGGCACTTCCAGGGTGATTTGGACTACCAAGGCTGTGCTATCAGCCTGCGGTGGCTTCCTGGGCAAGTCTGCTCTCAACTTGCTGTTTGATTCTGCACAAAAGACTTGGCCTCTCTGGGCCTCAGTTTCCTTATCTGTGAAATGGGGTCTCAACCACCTCTTCTTCCTGGGGTTGTTAGAAAGATGAAAGAGACAAATGTTGGCCTAGGCCAGCACCCTGTGGGCCTCAGCAAGCTCTGGCTATTGTTGTTGAGTGATAGGTACAAGGCAAGGGGCAGTGTGGCACAGGCCAGGGCAACTGTGGCAGGCGGGCATTTGGCATGAGACCAGGGAATCCCAGCTCATAGAGGCTGGGTTGCCGTGACAGAGACACCTTGTTGGTGCTGGGCGCCAGGGCAGTTGCTGGCATCCCTAAGAGAATCAATGGGGCTTCTGTGGTGCTTAGCTGCACTCAGAGCCCCCTTTGTGCTGCCTGGAGTGGCCGTTGGGAGTGCGGCTAGAGACCTGCTGGTGGGTGGCTGTCCCACAGGCCCTCCTCTGCCTACGCTGGAGGGCAGCCCAGCTGACTGAGTGTTCGCAGCCCTGAACACTCAGTGTTTTCCTGCCTCCAGGCCTTTGCTTAGGCTGGACCCATACCTGAATGCTGCTCTTCCTCCACCACCCAGTCTCTTTTGCCTTCTTCCCTGCCCTCCAGGGCTGGCTTGATATAGTGCCCCAGAACCCCTGCTCTGATTTCTGCCTCCCATCCATGCCCCTTCTCCTCCGTCTCTAGCAGGACATCATGGGGGATGTATGGAGCAGGCATGTGCTATCTGCAACTGGAGGCTTTAAACTTCATGGTCAAAGGCACTGGGCCCAGGCAAACCTCAGTTCAGTCCCCACCTGCATAACCTTGGGCAAATCATCTGAGCCTCTTTCTTTTTTCTATCAGTAAAATAAGGCAAACACAACATCCCTCACATGATCTCATGGCAGCAAAATAAAATGTTTACACTGAAAATATCATTAGTATTTCATTCGTTTGTGTCTTTATTTGCATAATCCAAGGAGACCTCAAGTCTTTCAAAAGAGGAATGGGCCATACCCATCTGTACTGACTCCCAACTACATGGGGGCCATACCAGAGGTGCTAAATAGATGCTTTCCCCTCAGTCGACTTGGTTGTCTGGCATCCAGGGCAGTGTAGGGTGATGATAAATGATGCTCTGGGCTTTTAGAGCAAAGAGACTTGGCTTTGAATCCCAGATCCAGAGCGTCCTGGCTGTGTGGCCTTGAGCAGGCCATTGACTACTCTGGGCCTCAGTTTCTTCTTCTGTAACTTGAACCCAATAGTAGAAACCTCCTAAGAGGGGTGCTATAAATTTGATCCCTGCTAGTGTGGGCAGAACTGGCATGGCTTTAGAGGGGTACAGGCATCACCCAGCCATTCTCTGACCAGTACCCTCCTATCCAGTCACACCCTATCTCTTTGGATGCACCAGCAGCCAAGAGCAGCTTGCCCTGCACCTGTCTTCTGTTTTCTCTCCATATTCTACCCTCCCCATCCCTGCTCAAGGGAGGAAAACAGACCATTCAGGCCAGGGTCAAGCAGCTGTCCAGCAGCTCCCTTTCCTGCTTTATGCCTCAGTTTCCCTATTATATGGCAGCAGAATCAATAGCTCTCTCAGGAACTGGCCACTCAACTAGCACACATTTACTGAGGACCAGAGATGTGTCCAACCTTGCCATCTTAGCCAATCCATGGCAGGCAGGAAACATTTCCCCCAACTAGCAAAACAGAAGTCAAGGAGTCAGTGGGAACTCACTTCTTTCTTTCTTTTTTTTTTTGCAGTTTTGGCCGAGGCTGGACTTGAACCTGCCACTCCCGGTATATGGGGCCAGTGCCCTACTCCTTGAGCTACAGGTGCCATCCACTAATTTTTTCTTGATTACACCTGGATTATGCCAAAATTGAGTGACCAGCCAGGCCTAGGCAATCTTGGCAGTCTTTCAAAGGGTTATTGATCTCTCCTGCCTGCCTAGCTGTCTTCCTCTCCCAGGGAGGGCTGAGAGCCCAAGGCTTCAAGAGGAAGTGGCTAGCAGATGTCAAGGTTCAGACCAAGGATGGTAGGGTGTAGGTGACAACACCACCGGAAGCTCTGCTAGGGCTTCTGCCCACAGGATGTGACTTAGGGACAGCTTGTGGGAAAGGCAGCAGGTCCTGTCCCAAAAGTCAGATAGTAGTGGCTTTTGAGAAGTCCCCCAGAACTTCTGTCCAGACCATTGGTGCTGCCCTAGCTCTACCTCTAGGCCAAATGGGCAGGACCTTGACATGAGGAACTGCTTGAAGTTTGTGCCAGACTGACCTGGTTCAAATACTCGTAAGGCCACTAGTCAGGTGATGTCACCTCTGAGTCTCAGTATCCTTATGTGTACAATGGAGGTGATAATAGAATACACCCCATGTGGCTGAATCAGAATGAAGGTAATTCTCACAAGTGTTGGGTATAGGGCTTATACTTATTTTCCTGTAGTATTATTTTCACATTCCCCACATTCCCACCCATAACTTACCCAACAGCCTCCTTGCTTCTAATACACAGTGTACCCATGCAATGGTCTTTGATCACATCCTCACATAATACTCAACTCCCTAAAAACCTCTGGCCCCTCAGTACCTCAGGAGAGGGCTCCATCCTCCTCAGCCCGGCCTGTTAGTCCCTCCCTCAGAACAAGACCAATTGGGATAGCAGACTTACCAAAGCGATTGCTGCCTCCTCCTAAGAGGAGTCTTTTTTTTTTTGAGACAGAGCCTCAAGCTGTCACCCTGGATAGAGTGCCATGGCATCAGAGCTCAAGCAACCTCCAATTCCTGGGCTTAAGCGAGTCTCCTGCCTCCGCCTCCCAAGTAGCTGGGACTATAGGCGCCCACCACAATGCCCGGCCATTTTTTGGTTGCTGCCGTCATTGTTGTTTGGCAGGCCTGGGCTGGATTCGAACCTGCCAGCTCAGCTGTACATGGCTGGCGCCTTTGCCCCTTGAGCCACAGGCGCTGAGCCCTAAGAGGAGTCTTTAGGGCCACACAGTATAGGGTAAGAGTGGGGCAGCAACCCCAAGGATTTCCTGCAGGTAGAGAGAGTCTTGCAGAGGGAGCAGTGGACAAGCAGGGGAGCACAGCCCTCAGAGCAGAAAGGCTTGGGGAAATAATACAGAGATTTGCATGGCCACAGCCTGGGGAGACCAACTGTAAAAAGCCTCCAATGTCCCATGCAGGTTTTCCTTGCACAATGCAGACTACAATTTGGGATAATCTGGCCGATTCTGTGAGGGGGCCAGATGGAGAAGCCAGACTGGGGGATGGGGGAGGCCTCAGGAGCCATTGGCAGAGGGCTGCAAAGGGGCAGACAGATTGAAGGGGTGCAGAGGAGGCAGAACAGAGAGCTTCGCTGGGGCTGACATTGGGCGGAGCTGGAGGAAGAATCGGGAGGCTCCTGGAGCCAGGAAGAAGCCGAACAAGGGGCACAAGGCCAGTGGGGTGCCAGCTTGTTGGGTGAATGGTGGGCTTGGTGCCTGCATAAGGATAGCTGGCCTCCTGGCCTAACTGCAAATAGCCTAGGTTATGAGAATCCTCTTCACATTGAGACAGACCAAGTTCAAGTTCCAGCTTTGTCACTGTGTCATCTTGGGCAAATGACCTCACCTCTTTGAGTCTCAACGTCCTCTTCTGTAAAATGGGTTAGTTATCCTGACTATGGGGTCTGTTGGTTCAGGATTCAGCAAGAACGCCCAGCACTTTCTGAGCATACCTGGGTGCTGAAAACAATGTCAGGTATTTCTTGTGATTACTAACCCGGCCCGACCAGCTCTGGCGCAGCTGGCCAGAGGCGGGAGTCTTGTGGTCTCTTTTAAGCCTCCCTGGGAACCGGGGAGTCCAAGGATACAAGGCCCTAGCGTAGGTTGCTCGCCGCCTCCAGTGTCGCTGCGCCCCCTGGTGGCCGTCGGTTACTATGTCAACGGCGGGTGGCGGGCACTGGAGGCGGCAGCGGCGGGGGCCGTTCTTTCCTTCCAGGACCCGAGCACGCTCTCTCCACACCTCCCGCCTCCGCCTCTAAGGGACACTCCGAGATGGGGAGGAAAGGGCTCCCCACGGCAGTAGGAGTGTGGGGGTAAACTGAGGCACGCGGCGGGGCGCTCCGCACCCAGGTGTCGAGCGCGGGGCCCCACCTCCGAAGGCGGAGGAGGGGCCGCGGGCGGTGACGCGCCGAGGGCGGCCGGCGGACAGTGAGCGGGCGGGCGGGAGGGCGGTGGCAGCGGCAGCAGCGGCGTCAGGTGCGGCCGCGGAGGGTGGGAGGGAGGAGGGAGGGGACGGACGGAGGGGGAGGGGAGGGCGAGGCCGGGGCACCTCCCCCTATATAACGCACCCCCTCCCGGGCTCACGGGCCGCCTCCTAGTCGGCTCTTCCAGTCTCGCCCCCTCGCCCGGCCGACCCGGGCCCGGGCCAGACCAGGGAGCCCCCAGGCCGCGGCTTGGGGGCCGCCCCCTGCCCGCCGCCCCGCGCAGCCGGCGGAGGCGGCGCCGTCGGAGGAGGAGGAGCAGGGCACTGCGGCTGGCCCCGGATCGGGCGCCAGAGCGGCAGCAGCTTCGGCAGCGGCGGCGGCCCGGGCCGATGCAGCGGGACGCACCACCTCGAGCCCCAGCCCTGGCGCCCCGGCTCCCCGCACCCCCGATCGGGGCTGCCGCCACCACTGGCGGTGGCGGAGGCGGGGGCAGCGGCGGCGGCGGCGGAGGCGCCTCTGCAGCTCCCGCTCCTCCTGGCCTCCCGGGAACTACAAGTCCCAGGGGGCCTGGCGGCGGACGGAGGACGGAAGAGGTGGGACCGGCGCCGCGAGGCCGGAAGTGGCCGTGGAGGCGGAAGTGGCGCGGCCGCGGAGGGGCCTGGAGCGCGGCGGCGGGACCCGGAGCGGGAGTGGCGGCGGCGGCGGCGGCGGCTGGGGGTGGCGGCGGCGCGCTGGAGGCGGCCATGGCAAAGCAGTACGACTCAGTGGAGTGTCCCTTTTGTGACGAGGTGACCAAATATGAGAAGCTCGCTAAGATCGGCCAAGGCACCTTTGGGTAAGGCTAGGCCCCTCGGGGCTGGGAGCCCTGGGGTTGCAACCCTCAGGGTGAACGTCGGGACGTCTGGGGCCCAGCCCGAGGTGATTGAGAAGCCGCTGATCCCCAGGCTTGTCCACTAGTCTTTCTAGGCCGCGCTGCACCCCGCCCTGGCCTCGCGGAGCCGGCCGGTTGGGAGGAGCCTGAGGCCCTTGGTGGGGGGCTGGGAGGGGTTGCAAAAAGGCACCTGGAAAGGAGCGGGATCTCTCCGAGAGACGCCTGACTGAGGAGAAGGAACTGAAGGAAGGAAGCGGAGGCTCCGAAAGACCCTGGAGATACTGGGTGGTGGGGTAGCCACGTGCCCCGAGCACTCGGCCCCGCCCCGCCCAGGGAGTCGCTTCTTTCTTGCTGCCCTTCTTCCTCTAGCGGGGGAGGGGCGAGCCCTGCAGAAACAGCCTGCTGAGCTCTCTTGGGTCTTCCTCTTCGTCTGCAGGGAGGTGTTTAAGGCCAAGCACCGCAAGACCGGCCAGAAGGTGGCTCTAAAGAAGGTGTTGATGGAGAATGAGAAGGAGGGGGTGAGTACAGATTGAGGCCGTGGGCCAGGCAACTGTCCTGAACATCAGGTTGGTTTTACCCTGGTTTTTCCAGGTGTCTCAGGTTGAGATTCAATTATGTGTCTGTTGTAGTTGGGAAATTTCCATATTGTAAGGAGGTTGATCCCCAATCCTAAATCTTTCAAATCAAGTACTCTGAAGCATTTGATGTTTCCTTTTTAGGTAAATGGGGTTGAGGTGGGGAGCTTATTCTTGTATTGAGTACACCTTAGTTCCCAAAGTTAGGACAGTTTTAAATATTTTTTTTCTTAGTGTTTAATTTTGTTTAAGGTAACAAGTATTTGTGGTTGATTTTTTAAAAAGTGAGTAATGCTCAATTATTGGTTGTATTAAAAGGAGCAATCTTTCCTTCACCCCATCTTACTTAGCTGTAGTCCAGCTTTCCAGAAACCTTTCTTTTCCTGCTTTAGCAAGGAATTTTTTTTTTTTTTTAAGACAGTCTCTGTTGCCTAGGCTAGAGTACCATGGCATCACCCTCGCTCACAGCAACCTCAAACTCCTGGGCTCAAGTGATCCTCCTGCCTCACTTTCTAGGTAGCTGGGCATACAGGCACCCAGCACCACAACTGGCCAATTTTTCTATTTTAGTAGACACAGGGTCTCCTCTTGCTCTGGTTGATTTCAAACTCCTGTGTGGCCTCACCCACCAGAGTGCTAGGATTACACGTATGAGCCACTGTGCCTGGTCGCAAGACATTTTAACCATAACTTTTGTTGCCAACAAAAGAGCCATAGAAGTAAAGTTTGAAGGTTGAGACTGGGGAACCAGTAGTAAAGTGTTTGAAATATTGCTATTTCCTTTCGTAGTCTTAAACTAACTCCTTGAAGCATGCATACTATTGTTATGCCCATTTTATAGATAAGCTTTCTGAGACAGCTCTTTTCAGAGCCTATGGTTTTACTATGTCTCCCACAATACCCGGCTATTTTTTGGTTGCAGTTCAGCCGGGGCTGGGTTTGAACCGCCACCCTGGGTATATGGGGCCGGCGCCCTACTCACCAAGCCACAGGTGCCATCCTGTATCTCTTAATGTAGACCCCAGTGTATGTGGATGGCACCCTACCCACTGAGCTATGGGGCCTCTAGCCCTCTCAGTCTTAACCTCTGCTCTTTCTCCCACCCAGTTCCCCATTACAGCCTTGCGGGAGATCAAGATCCTCCAGCTCCTAAAACATGAGAATGTGGTCAACTTAATTGAGATTTGCCGAACCAAAGGTAAGTTGTTTGCGTCTTAAGACAGGATGATAGTTCTTAGTAGCCTAAGATATAGTTTCCAAAGTTAGAACCAGAAACACATAAACTGCCTCTTCTTAACTCAGACCTGTACACCAGTGGTAATTGCTTTCTCTGGTCCCCTTTTATCGCAGCTGTTGCTTCCCTGGGGCCTGCCACATAGCAAATGGCCCAGAAAATATTTTACCAAAGTGAAGGAATGTACATGGATACTCTGAATGGCACGGGTGTCCATGGGTTGGAGAGGGTTGTGGGAAAGTGAGTTGAGTGTGGTGGTTTTGACTTTTTATTTTTCATACCCTTCCTGCCTCAGCTTCTCCCTATAACCGTTGCAAGGGCAGTATATACCTGGTGTTTGATTTCTGCGAGCATGACCTTGCTGGACTCTTGAGCAATGTTTTGGTCAAGTTCACGCTGTCTGAGATCAAGAGGGTGATGCAGATGTTGCTTAATGGTCTCTACTACATCCACAGGAATAAGGTGGGGACCAGAGGAGGGGAGGAGAAACCATGGGCTGGCCATTGTTCCTACTTCCAGGAGGTGTGACTAGACAGTGGGTCCAAACCTGGCTGAGCGTTCCCTCTTGCCCTTCTGCAGATTCTGCACAGGGACATGAAGGCTGCTAATGTGCTCATCACTCGGGATGGGGTCCTGAAGCTGGCAGATTTTGGGCTGGCCCGGGCCTTCAGCCTGGCTAAGAACAGCCAGCCCAACCGATATACCAACCGTGTGGTGACACTCTGGTACCGGCCCCCGGAGCTGTTGCTCGGTGAGGACTCCCGAGCGGGCAGAGGGGGGCAGGGACCAGGAATATACCTGGCCACAGCCCTCCACTGCCAGGGCTTCTTGAGCTACCGGCCCTGGGGCACTGAGCTTCAGGAGGCTCTCGGGCTCAAGGGGCCCTCCTGGTGCACTCTTCTTCCCAGGGGAGCGGGACTACGGCCCCCCCATTGACCTGTGGGGTGCTGGGTGCATCATGGCAGAGATGTGGACTCGCAGCCCTATCATGCAGGGCAACACGGAGCAGCACCAGCTCGCCCTTATTAGCCAGCTCTGTGGCTCCATCACCCCTGAGGTATGTGGCCAAACTATCTGGATCCTTCATTCCTAGAGATCTAAGTCTCTTTGGCAGAGGAGTAGAGTGGAACAGAGGGAAAGCTCTCCAGCAAGGATTCTGGGAGAGGGACAGGGCCTGCTCTTAAAAGCCTCAGAGGCTATGCTGTCCTCAGTTCTGTGGCCTTGGGCAAGGCATTAGGATCAGGGCCAGGTTCCTCTTTGTTTTTTGGGGTTTTTTTGAGACAGTTTTACTTTATTGCCCTTGGTAGAGTGTGATGGCGTTATAGCTCACAACAACCTCATGGGCTCTATGGCATCACAGCTCACAACAACCTCCAACCCTTAGGCTTAGGCGATTCTCTTGCCTCAGCCTCCCATGTAGCAGGGACTACAGGCACCCACCACAACGCCTGGCTATTTTATTATTATTATTATTATTTTTTGCAAATCTTGGCTGGCGCTGGGTTCGAACCTGTCACCTCTGGTATATGGGGACAGCGTCCTACTCCTTTGAGCCACAGGCACTGCCCCCAGGTTTTCATTTTTAGTAGAGACAGGGGTCTCACTCTTGTTCAGGCTGGTCTCAAACTCCTGAGCTTCAGGGATCCACCTACCTCAGCCTCTCAGAGTGCTAGGATTTATAGGTGTGAGCCACCGTCTGTCCCAGGTTTCTCTTTGAAACAGAGATGTACCTTTATCAGGGTTGGTATCCACAGTACAGGTGGTGTTTTAGGGCTGGCATGTGTTGTGTGCCACATCTGTGGGGGGACTCTGCTGCTTTCACTCTGGAGGGATGGAGTCCTGCTGGGTGGTCTGGGAGCCTCAGTGGACAAGTTGGTTCTGTCCCTTTAGGTACTTGACCAAGGCCATGCCCTTTCTGACCAAACTCCATCCTGTCTCACTGCCCCTCCCTCCCAGGTGTGGCCGAACGTGGACAAGTATGAGCTATATGAGAAGCTGGAACTGGTCAAAGGCCAGAAGCGGAAGGTGAAGGACAGGCTGAAGGCCTACGTGCGTGACCCCTATGCACTGGACCTCATTGACAAGTTGCTGGTGCTGGATCCCGCACAGCGCATCGACAGTGATGACGCCCTCAACCATGACTTCTTCTGGTCTGATCCCATGCCTTCAGACCTCAAGGGCATGCTGTCCACCCACCTGACATCTATGTTTGAGTACCTGGCGCCACCACGCCGAAAGGGTAGCCAGATCACACAGCAGTCCACCAACCAGAACCGCAATCCTGCCACTACCAACCAGACAGAGTTTGAGCGTGTCTTCTGAGGGCCGGTGCTTTCACTAGGGTGTTTTATTTTTACTTCTGCTATGTGGAGATGATGAGGCATTTTGAGTTTTTTTCTCTAGTGCATATTTTATTTATCCCTACTCTGGGCACTGGGAACAACCAGCTAAGTGGACTGGAATGAAGCATTGGCTATAAGGGCCAGGAGGGCACTGGGGCTGCCTGGCTCCTGGCTTTCTGGATGGTGCCCAGAGAGTCCGTTTACCTTAGGACAAGAGTGGGGTGGGAGTAGAGGCTCAACCACCAGTGACTTTGTAAGAGCTCTCAGCATGATGAGAGAAGGGGATAGGTCCCTGGCTCATCCCCAGCCTTTTCTTGGGATGAGAAACTTGTATGGAAACAGGGCCAGCCTCAGGAATGGGCTGTTCTTAGCCTAAGCTGTGAAACCTTGGGGCTGGCAAAAACTCGTAGTTTCTTGAATAGGTGAATTTTATTGTGTTTGTTTTGTTTAGTTGTTCAGAGGCATTCCTGGATGCAGTTAGGTCAGTTACAATTAAAAGTTGACTTTTTTCCCCGGTGAGTGGCTGTGTGTTCTGTTCTACATTCAGAGAGCGCCCACCTTGTCTACTCTGCACCCCCACCCCAACCCCCTGCTCTTACCCCATATCCAGTTAGGTTGGGCCTGACAGTGAATTTGATTTCTGAAGTCACTGGAACTCTTGACTCACCTTTTTGTCCCATTTCGTGTTTCCTTACGTAATTGCAAAGGGTTTTTTGTAGTTTTTTTTCCTTGTGGGCACCTTCCAGAACACTTGCTGTGATGCCCCTTTATTCCTCTGCTCAGTGTCAGATGAGGGTCTCAGGTCGTCGGCAGTGGTGACCGGAGTGGACAGTCCACTGCAACTGACAGACACACATTCAAACTTGACTCGAAGGGGCCTACAGAAGGCTGTTAATCACGGGAGTGACGGTTACATCTGTTAACTTGACAGTGCCCTAAACTGCTGGGTAGAGGAGGGTGCAGGACAGGTGACAGGAAGTGGGCAGAGGAGTTGAAGGATCAGGGTTTGCGGAGGTGGCAGTATCTTGGAGCAGGGTACGGGGTGGGCGGAACAAAAAACAGCAGCACATTCTGAGCACATATCCTCTGAGCCTTAAGTTGGGGACAGGTGTGTTTGAGGTAACTTTGCATTCTGTTGCAGTCTGGGAACTCTTGAAGGGGGACCAGGAAGAAAGGTTGGTGAAACCTTTCCCCAGGACTGTCGTCCTAGAAATTGACCCAAATCACAACTTTACGAAAAAGGACTAGTGAAAGTAAAGAGAAATTTTTGATAATATGTGTATTAATTTTCTTGGGATTGCCACAACAAATGGCCACAGCCCATGCTTGCATAAAAGTAACAAATTTATTCTGTCAGATCTGGAGGGTAGACGTCCAACATTTATAGGTAGCAGGTTTGGTTCCTTCTGGAGGTTGTAAGGAAGCATCTGTTCCTTGTCTCCTACCTTCTGGTAGCTGCTGGCAACCCTTGACTGGTTTATGCATCACTTCAGTCTCTGCCTGTCTAAATATGACATTCTTTCTGGGATTCTGTCTGTCCGTTTTTTTGTTTTTTTTTTTTGAGGCAGGGTCTGGCTCTGTCGCTCAGGCTGGAGTGCAGTGGTATCATAGCTCATTGCACCCTCCAACTCCTGGGCCCAAGTGATCCTCCTGCCTCAGCCTCTGGAGTAGCTGGGACTACAGGTGAGCACAATCACACAGGACTCATTTTTCCATTTTTTTTTTTAAATTAATTAATTAATTAACTTTTTTTTTTTTGAGACAGAGCCTCAAGCTGTCACCCTGGATAGAGCGCTGTGGCATCACAGCTCACAGCAACCCCAATTCCTGGGGTCAAGCGAGTCTCTTGCCTCCGCCTCCCAAGTAACTGGGACTACAGGTGCCTGCCACAACACCCGGCCGTTTTTTGTTGTTGTTGCAGCCGCCATTGTTGTTTGGCAGACCCGGGCTGGATTTGAACCCGCCAGCTCAGGTGTATGTGGCTGGCACCTTAGCCAGTTGAGCCACAGGCGCCGAGCCTAATTTTTCCATTTCTTTGTCGAAACAGACTGGTCTCAAATCTCGGCCTCAAGCAATGCTTCTGTCTCTGCTTCTCAAAGTGATGGGATTATAGGTGTGAGCCATCTTGCTAGGCCTCTGTGTCTCTTAAGAGGACACCAGGTCATTGGATTTAGGGTCCACCCTGACCCACTATGACCTCATCTTAACCAATTACATCTGTAAAGACTTTTCAATTAAGATCACATGCTGAGGGCCGGGTGCGATGGCTCACGCCTGTAATCCCAACACTTGGGAGGCCAAGGTGAGTGGATTGCCTGAGATCACATGTTCTCGCCTGAGCCAGAGCGAGACCTCATCTCTTTAAAAAAAAACAACCGCATGCTGAGGGCGGTGCCTGTGGCTCAGTGGCTAGGGCCCTGACCAAACTGCAACAAAAAAATAGCCAGGCGTTGTGGTGGGTGCCAGTACTCCCAGCTACTCGGGAGGCTGAGGGAAGAGAATCGTTTCCCAATCGTTGGAGGTTGCTGTGAGCTGTGATGCTACAGCACTCTACCGAGGGCCATAAAGTAAGACCCTGCCTCTTAATAAGAAAATAATAAGGCTCGGCGCCTGTGGCTCAACAGGCTAAGGTGCCAGCCACGTACACCTGAGCTGGCGGGTTCAAGTCCAGCCTGGACCTGCCAAACGACAATGACGGCTGCAACCAAAAAAAGTGGCCGGGCGTTGTGGCGGGTGCCTGTGGTCCCAGCTACTTGGGAGGCGGAGGCAGGAGACTCGCTTGAGCCCAGGAATTGGAGGTTGCTGTGAGCTGTGATGCCACAGCACTCCATCCAGGGTGACAGCTTGAGGCTCTGTCTCAAGAAAAAAAAAATAGCCAGGCGTTGTGATGGGCGCCTATAGTCCCATCCACTTGGGTGGCAGAGGCAAGGGAATTGCATAAGCCCAAGAGTTTGAGAACGCCACGACATTCTACCCAGGGAAACATAGTCAGACTCTGTCTCAAAAAAAAAAAAAGCCATGAAGAAGAAATGGCAGCGAGGTAAGTAATCAGCTATGACTGCACTCACAGCTCTTCAGCGTGTGTCCTCTTTAATTTTCAGTCAATCATCTGTTCCTCCTTTTTTGTGTGCTAAAATTATGTTTATGTGTGTTTTTTTTTTTAATCAAAGTAATGCATGTTAATTGCTTATTAAAGTTTGTAGAGAGGCTCGGTGTGCGTATTCTAGTGGTTAGGGCGCTGACCACATACACTGAGGCAGGCAGATTCGAACCTGGCCCGTGCCTGCCAAACAACAATAACTATAATTAAAAAAAATAGCTGGATGTTGTGGCAGGTGCCTGTAGTCCCAGCTACTTGGGAGGCTGAGGCAAGAGAATCACTTAAGCCCAAGAGTTTGAGATTGCTGTGAGCTGTGACTCCACGGCATTCTACCAAGAGTGACATAGTGAGAATCTGTCTCTAAAATAAAATAAAAAGAGTATAGAATACATAGAAGAAAATAAACCATTATTTATGTATGTGCATTAGTGAGGATTTGCCAAAGAAACAGAACTAATAGATACGTATAGAATATAGATTATAGAAAGAGATGTAGGCTTGGCGCCTGTGGCTCAAGCGGCTAAGGTGCCAGCCACGTACACCTGAGCTGGCGGGTTTGAATCCAGCCTGGCCCGCCTAACAACAATGACGGCTACAACCAAAAAATGGCCGGGCGCCTGTAGTCCCAGGTTCTTGGGGAGGCGGAGGCAGGAGACTCACTTGAGCCCAGGAATTGGAGGTTGCTGTGAACTGTGATGCCACTGCACTCTATCCAGGGTGACAGCTTGAGGCTCTGTCTCAAAAAAAAAAAAAAAACAAAAAACAAACAATGATGGCTGCAACCAAAAAATAGCCGGGCATTGTGGCGGGTGCCTGTAGTTGTAGCTGGCTGCTACTTGGGAGGCAGAGGCAGGAGAATCACTTGAGCCCGGGAGTTGGAGGTTGCTGTGAGCTGTGATGTCACCGCACTCTACCCAGGGCAACAGCTTGAGGCTCTGTCTCAAAAAAAAAAAAAAAAAAAAATAAATATATATATGTATATATATATTTTAAATATATATTTGATCTCTGCCCCCAAGTTCTGGCATAGAACTCCTAATCCCTTGGAATTTCCTGGGTGATAAGAATGTCTTTTGTTCTACTGAGGTGGCTCTTCTTTTTCCTTGAGACATAGTATTGCTCTGTAGTCCCCATTAGAGTGCAATGGCATCATCATAGCTCACAGTAACCTCAAACTCCTGGGCTCAAATAATCCCAGCCTCTCAAGTAACTGGGACTACAGGGACTTGCCACCATGCCTGGTTAATTTTTCTATTTTTTGGTAGAGACAGGATCTCACTCTTGCTCATGCTGGTCTCGAACTCCTGGCGGTGGAAAGACTAAACCATGATTAGAAGCTTGGAACTGTCGGGTCTACCCCTACCCCAATCCTCCAGGAAGGGGAAAGGGACTAGAGATTGGCTTACTAATTGATCATGCCTGCGTAAAAAACCTCTATATAAGTCCTGGGGCTGTGGGGTTCAGAGAGATTTCAGGCTTTTGCACCCAAAGAGGTATGGAGAGGATAGTGTGCTGGAGAGGGTACGGAGGAGGGCCCCCCCACCCCGTAAACCTTTCTCTATGCACCTGTTTCCAACTGATTGCATCCTTTGTAATATCCTTGCGTAAATGTAAGTAGTTTCCCTGAATTTTTGTGAACCCCTCTGGCATATTAATTGAACCTGAGAGGTTAATGGATACTCTTGATTTTCAGCTGTTGGTCAGAAGTACAGGTCACAACCTGGAGAATTTGTGATTGGCATCTGAAGTGGGATGGTCTTAAGGGACTAACTGTGGGGCTGAACCTTTCACCTGTGGTATCCGACTCCAACTTCAGTAGATAAGATCAGACTCAAGTTAAATGTGATGGAGAATTGGTTGTTGGTGGGGAAAAATCCCCATACGTTTTGGTGGCTAAGGGTGAAATATTGCGCAGAGAGGTTTTTCCTGTCTCAGACACACAGAAGAGTCAGTGATGTAGTTCCTGAGCAAGTCCGAGGGTCTGAGAGCCGGGGCAGCCAATGGCGTAAGTCTCAGGTCTAATCTGGAGGCTTGAGGACCAGCTGGGGTTGAGAGTCAGGTGTGGCTGATGGATAACTCCTGATTGGAGTCTGACGGTGTAAGAAACAGCACTGATGTCTGGGGGCTCGAGGTGATGGATGGCCCAGCTTTAACAGAGAGTGAATTCCCCCTTCCTGTGCCATTTTGTTCTGTCTGGGTCCTTGACAGATTGGATGGTGCCCTCTCACCTTGTTGAGGGCGTGGTCTTTACTTGATCTGCTGATTCAAATGCTAATCTCTTTGGGATGCGACACTGGCATAGACACACCAAGAAGTAATTTTTTTCTCAGCTATCTCTACGTCCCTTAGCCTGGTCAAGCTGACACATAAAACTAACAAAGTAACCATCACAGAGTATACGTGTGTGTGTGTGTGTGTCACAAAACTGGGATCATATCAGACATAATTAACATCCTATCTATTTTCACTTCAATTTTATGATGAACTTGCCATTCTCTTTGGCTCTCAGCTCCCTCCTCATCCATGTCCAAAATGAGGAAAAGAAGCACAGAACACATTGCAGGTCTCAGGGAAGTGATTAATCAAATAAAAGTCACTTTATTTATTTAGTTAGTTATTTTTAGCAGGTTTTGGCCAGGGCTGGGTTTGAACTCGCCACCTCCGGTACATAGGGCCTGTGCCCTACGCCTTGAGCCACAGGCACCGCCTAATAAAAGTCACTTTAGATTTGGAAGGTCCTTATTTCCTGTCTCCTGACTTCTCCACAGGGGCATACCACCCAATATGCTCCCCTACAGAGCATCTTCCTAAACTCCCAGGACATTTTGACACTTAGGTAGAATGAGATGACAGAGAATACTATTCTCCAGACTGTCTAGGGCCTGACGCTGTGTGACCTCACTCTCTTAGAGAATCCCAACCTTACCCTTCTAGACGACAACAGGACACCTATATCTCTATACAACCTGACAGCACCAACTGTGGTGCAGGATATATATGTACACACATATGTGTATGTGCCTGGTGTTGGTGATAGGAATTAATCTGTCTCCAGGGAGCATTGCTCATTCCTTCAGTGTGTCACTATGTTGGATTATTGAGAGGCGTACACAGGAGATGACAAGCTCTTCGCAAACTGAAACTTTGAGTGCTCCAGATTGAAAGCTGTTTGTTCCTAGCATACGTTCCCTGTTTATTCCATGAATCCACAGTACATTGTCACTTCAGATGGCCTTACTTTAGGAAAAACACTATGATGGTGCCATAGAGGATCTCTTTTGTTTTTTTGAGACAGGTTAAAGCTTACTACAACCTCAAAGCCCTGAGCTCGAGAGATCCTCCTGCCTCAGCCTCCCAAGTAGCTGGTTCTATAGGGCTGTCATGGAGTTAGCAGAGCCAAATGCCTATTGGCCATAGGGTTTAGAGCTATTATCTGATGACAGCTGACCTCAAAGCTCAATGTGAAAGAAAAGAAAAGAAAAGGTAAAAGCAGATCCTTCCTTTCAATTCTGTCCATCTAGGCCCTGAAACTTAAATGACATCTTTTGGGAGATGGAGAGCCATGAAAGTCTCTACGCTTACCTTGATGAGGACTCCCTTGGAAGCATGTGGCAGATTGTATTTTCCAAAGATGGCCAGGACAAGTTCTCTCATCCCCTGTGATCTTCTGCAATGTGACCTTGCCACTTTCTCATTGAAAGGTGGGTCAAATTCTCCTTCCCTTGAATCTGGCTGGCCTTAGTAACTCCGTGTTAGGGTGCCAGACTCAGCAAATGAAAACACAGGATGCTCGGTTAAATTTGAATATCAGATAAAAAAAAGTGATTCTTTTTATACTTAGGTCCCATTCCATGCAATATTTGTACTTTCTCTAGCAACTCTACTGGCATGTAACCAATGAACGTGGTAGAAAGGATGCTTGTGGTTCAAGGCTAGATTAGGAGACTTGAGCTTCTGTCTTGGTCTATTAGAATATACTCTATTGATGCTCCTTCAGGATGCTCCCTTTAGGAAATCTGCAGCCATGCTGCAGCCCAAACAGTCCCAGAGCTCAGCTGAGGGCAGTGCCTGTGGCTCTGTGGGTAGGGCGCTGGCCCCATATACCAAGGGTGGTGGGTTCAAACTCAGCCCCAGCCAAACTGCAACAAAAAAATAGCTGGTATTGTGGTGGGCACCTGTAGTCCCGGCTACTCAGGAGGCTGAGGCAAGAGAATCACCTAAGCCCAGGAGTTGGAGGTTGCTGTGAGCTGTGATGCCACACCACTCTACCAAGGGCAATGAAGTGAGACTCCATCTCTTAAAAAAAAAAAGATCTCAGCTGAGTTCAGTCTTCAAGTCATGCTAGCCCAAGCACCAGGTGTGTGAGTGAAGAAGCTTCCAGAGCAGGTCTTTCCTTTCTTTTTTTTTTTTTTTTTTTTGTAGGGACAGAGTCTCACTTTAACGCCCTCAGTAGAGTGCTGTGGCGTCACACAGCTCACAACAACCTTCAACTCCTGGGCTTAGGCGATTCTCTTGCCTCAGCTTTCTGAGTAGCTGGGACTACAGGTGCCCAGCACAACACCCGGCTGTTTTTCTGTTTTTGCAGTTCGGCGAGCCGGGTTTGAACCCGCCACCTTCAGTATTTAGGGCGGGCACCCTATATAGGCTTAACATGATTCCAACAAAGTCTCACTGAGTGTCGATGAGCCACAAGCGCCACCCCAGAGCAGGCTTTTCAACAGACTTTCTATGATAATGAAAATATTCAATATCTGTACTGCCCAATATGGTGGACATTAGCCGCATGTGCCTTAAAATGTGACTAGTACCACAGAGTAATGAATTTTAAATGCTTTTTTTTTTTTTTTTTTTTTTGTGGTGGGCTTTAAACCACCACCACCAGCCAAAGGGACTGGTGCCCTACACCAAAGATTTTAATTCTTATTTAAATTTAATTAATTTTAAATTTTTTTTTTTTTTTTTTTTTTTTGGTGCTGGGCTTGAACCCACCACCTCCAGCCTATGGGACTGGTGCCCTACTCCTAAGATTTTAAATCTTATTTAACTTTAATTACTTTTAATTCACATTTAAATCACCGCATATCTTCAGTGCAGTTCTAGGTGATTTCAGTGCAGGCCTTGGAGTCCCCCCACCTGTTTACGTCTTCCTAGCTGAAGCCCCAGTTATGGTGCAGAGTCTAAATGCCTACCTCTCAGAATCCTGGAGTCGTTTTGGTCTAGTTGCCATGTTTGGGTGGTTTGTTCTGTAGTAATAGATAATCAGAACACAGTGAAATGTGTTAAGAGGAGACTAAGTAGATTGGTGCCAAGCCCAAAGGCCCCAGGGCCAGGAAGTGAGTAAATGAAAAGAACAGCTGCAGGGGACTGAAGCCAAGGCCTGAAAAGGAAGGATCTGTACCCAGTGGTTAAATGGTGTCCTCAGGCCTGGGTGGGTGTTACCTCTTACTGGGAGGGAGACTTTGTTGGAGTCATGTTAAGCCTCAATTTATTTTATTTTATTTTGGGGACAGAATCTCAACCGTCACTCTGGATAGAGTTCTGAGGCATCATAGGTTACAGCAACCTCTAACTCTTGGGCTCAAGTGAACCTCTTGCCTCAGTTTTTCTATTTTTAGTAGAGACAGCGTCTTGCTTTTGCTCAGGCTGGTCTCAAACTCGTGAACTCAAGCAATCCACCTGCCTTGGCCTCCCAGAGGGCTAGGATTACAGGCGTGAGCCACCATGCCTGGCCAAGCCCAATTTCTTAACCTGTAAAGTAGGGCTAAAATTACCTGCCCAGGTTGGCTAACATGTCAGAGGATCAAATGAACCTGTGGAGTGCGGGCGCATGGTTTGCTTGTCACACTGGAATCCGCTTCTTTTTTTCCTGCTCAGTCCTCTGCTCTGCAGTAGCTCAGCAAATCAACTGTCACAGCTTTCTTTCAGTCACAGGAACTCTATCTTAGAAGCCAAATTCATATTAAACACACATTCATCTGGAATGAGGTTGCTCTGGAAAATTGCTAATTGCACCAAGAAAAATCAACATTTTTTTGTCACATTTTAGACAAAACCTATCTAGAAAACAAAACAAAACATTGTTTTTCTGTATATCCTGTGGTCCTAAGTTTCTGGGACCTTCAGCTCTGGGTTGTACCCTTTGCTGAAGCTGGTTTCAATGGCCACCATCCGGGTGGACTTAGGGGGCAGTAACCACTTGCCTGGATGGGCTCTCTTGGTCATGCTCTTCTATGGGAGGGGTCCCAGTGCTCTTTCAGATGTAGAGGATTTACAGGGAGATGTTGCTTGAAACTGAATTCTGGCCAACAAGGAAGAGTGAACTCATCATGTAGGATACTAAGGGAAGAGCATGGAAAATTGTGTGTGGTCGATGCATTCTAGACTCCAGGAAGGGCAATTTCAAAAAAGTTCAGGAGAAAGATCAGTAGCCATAGGCATGATTCTGTGTTCTGAATGGAACAAATGGGGACTTTAGAATGAGACAGCCATGAGTTTGAAATCTATTTTTGCCACTTATAGCTTTAAAGATCTTTGAGACTCAGTTTCCTCATCCGTAAAAGAGGTATAATACTTATCTCCCAGGATATTGTGAAGAAGAAATTAAGGCACAATGATACAGACATTTAATCATTTAAAATAAATTCAATGTGTAATGAAATAAATCAAATGGATATTCAGTAAATGAATAATATTTGGTAAATGCAAGTATTCACCCTAAAGAGAAGATGGGTTAGGAGGGTTGGGGGCTCTAGAAAACGAAATTGGACAATGTGGCAGGAAATCATCTTGGTGAGGAAGGAAAGGCAAGCCTCAGAAATGGCCAGACATCTAATAGGGATGTGGTTTCGCTTTTCTACCAACAAATAAACAAAGGTGAAAATGAGTACAAGTGCCCTGGCTGAAGATGATTTGGGGACTTGAATGCCCTCACTCTGAATGAGCAGGTGAATCATATAGACTTTTGCGAGTCCTATTTGAACAATTTCTCAGAATCTTAAAAATCCATCAGTTCTCCATCTTCAAATTTATCTTAAGGGAATAACAAGAAAAGTAAACCAAGTGGCACCCATATCTCAGTGGGTAGGGCGCCAGCCACATACACCGAGGCTGGAGGGTTAGAACACAGCCCAGCCGGCTAAAACAACTGCAACAGCAACAAAACAAATAGTCGGGCATTGTGGCGGGTACCTGTAGTCCCGGCTACTTGGGAGGCTAAAGCAAGAGGATTGCTTCAGCCCAAGAGTTTGAGGTTGCTGTGAGCTGTGACTTCACTGCACTCTATCTTGGGTGACAGCTTGAGATTCTGTCTCAAAAAAAAAAAAAAAAAAGTAAAGTAAACCATTCACAGGTGCTGTTGATAAACAGTAAAAAATTAGAAATAGCCTAAATATCTAACAATAATAAACTGGCTAAATAATTGTCATAAATGTATGATAGAATAAATGTAACTGTAAATGTAGACAATGTATTTACTGTATTAAATCTGTATTTATCGACATGGACTAATGTTAAAGTGTTATGTGACAGGCTGAGGTGGTGGCTCACACCTGTAATCCTAGCTTTCAGGGAGGCTGAAGCAGGTGGATTGCCTGAGTTCCAGAGTTTGAGACCAGCCTAAGCAAGAGTGAGATCCCATCTTAAAAGAAAAAAAAGAAAAAGGCAGTGGGTGTAGCTCAGTGGGTTGGGTGCCGGCTACATACACTGATGCTGGTGGGTTTGAGCCCTGCCTGGGCCTGCTAAACAACAATGACAACTGCAACAAAAAAATAGCTGGGTGTTGTGGTGGGCGCTTATAGTCCCCGCTACTTGGGAGGCTGAGGCAAGAGAATTCCGTAAGCCCAAGAGTTTGAGGAGGCTGTGAGCTGTGACACCATAGCACTCTGCAGAGGGCAACAAAGTAGGACTCTATCTCCAAAAAAAAAAAGCAAGGCCTTATGGCAGGTGCCTGTAGTCCCAGCTACTTGGGAGGCTGAGACAAGAGGATTGCTTGAGCCCAAGAGTTTGAGGTTGCTGTGAGCTATGACACCATGGTACTCTTCCGAGGGCAACAAAGTAAGACTCTGTCTCCAGAAAAAAAAAAAAAAAAAGAAAAGGCCAGAAAGGTCAGGCATGGTGGCTCACTCCTGCAATCCTAGCACTCTGGGAGGCTGAGGTGGGTGGATTGTTTGACCTCACGGGTTCAAGATCAGCCTGAGCAAGATTGAGACCCTGTCCCTACTAAAATAGAAAAACTGAGGCAAGAGAATTGCTTGAGGCTCACTTAGAGGTTGCTGTGAGCTATGATGTTATAGCACTCTACTCAGGGTGACAGCTTGACACTTTGTCTCAAAAAAAAAAGGAGGGGGGTGGTGCCTCTGGCCCAGCGAGTAGGGCACGGGCCCCACATACTGAAGGTGGTGTCGGTGCCAGCTTCGGCCGAACTGCAAAAAACTAGCCGGGCGCCTGTAGTCCCAGCTACTCGGGAGGCTGAGGCAAGAGAATCGCCTAAGCCCAGGAGTTGGAGGTTGCTGTGAGCTGTGTGACACCATGGCACTCTACTTAGGGCGATAAAGTGAGACTCTGTCTCTACAAAAAAAAAAAGGTATGTGGCAAATACTGGCTAACAAATAATATAAATATTTTTTATTTTTAAAAAGTACATATTTATGTAATATAGACTTGGAAAGATATTTGCTGTGGTTTGACTGTCCCCCCAAAGTTCATGTGTTGGAAATTTCACTCCCGCTATGGAGGTGTTAGGAGATGTGGGACCTTTAAGAAGTGTTTAAGAGCCCTCATTAATGGTTTCGTGACACTGACTTGGGAGTGGGTTTGTTATTGCTGAATAGTTTCCTTATAAAGAACAAGTCAGGGGCGCCTGTGGTTTAAAGCATTAGGGCATGGCCTGTATGCCGGAGATGGTGGGTTCAAACCCAGCCCCAGCCAAAAACTATAAAAAAAAACAAAAACAAGTCAAGCTTCCTTTTATCTCTCTATCTCACCCTTTTGCCTTCTACCATGGGATGATGCAGCAAGAAGACCCTCACCAGATGCTGCTCCTAGATCTCGGACTTCCCAGACTCCAGAACTGCTAACCAATACATTTCTTTCTAATTTTTAGGTTAGTATTAGGGTACAGAAGGTTAGGTTATTGTTTGTGTTTGTTAGGTAGAGTCCAAGTTGTAGTTGTGCCCGTCACCTAAGCAGTATGCACATACCCTTACATTGTGTCTATTAGGCGAGAGCACAGCAATCAAAAATGTTCTTTCTTTTTTTTTTTTTGAGACAGTATCAGCTGTTGCCCCAGGCTAGAGTGCTATGACATCAGCCTAGCTCATAGCAACCTCAAACTCCTCCTCAAGTAATCCTCCTGCCTTATACTCCCAAGTGGCTGGAACCACAGACATGTGCCACAGTGCCCAGCTAGTTTTTTCTATTTTTATTAGAGGCAGGGTCTCACTCTTGTTCAGGCTGGTCTCAAACTCCTGACTCAACCTAATCCTTCTACCTCAGCCTCCAAAGAGTGCTAAGATTATAGCCACGAGCCACTGCACTTGACCAGGAGGGCAGGATTCTTAACTATCTACCTAACACTACCAGGGCCTAGACCTTGACTGGTGAAGGTGTTAGACAGCAGGGGTCTGCTGAAAGGTATGTAGGAACTCTCCGTATTCTCTTTATAACTTCTCTAAAAATCTAAAGTTATTCCAAGATAAAGTCTGTCTTAAAAATATGAGTAAAAGATTTGACCAGACACTTCACCAAAAAAAATGAATGCCCAATAAACACATTAAAAGGTGGTCAACATCCTTAGTCATCAGAGAAGCATGCATTAAAACTGCATTTGCATATCTACTAGAATGCCTAAAATTAAAAACATTGACAAAACCAAGTGCTGACAAGGAGGTGGAACAATTAAAACTCTCATACTTTCTTGGTGGAAATGTAAAATGGTATAAAGACTTTGGAAAATGGTTAAGCAGTTTTTTTAAAAGTTAAATATATTCTTATCAGGGGAACTAGCAATTCCATTCCAAGGGAAATTCATCCCAATAGAAATGAAAACATATGCCTGTGAAAAGACATACATGTGAATGTTCAAGGTGTTTTTTTATAACAGCCCCAAGCCAAAAACAACCCCGATATCTATCAACTGATGAATGAATAAACAGACTGGGTACAATCATACAGGGTTACTATCCAGTAACAAAAATGAGCAAATTGCCAATACACTAAAAAACATGGCTACCTCTCAAAAACATCATGCCAAGCAAAGGAAGCCATGTACAAAAGAGTACATGCTGTGCGAGTCCATTGATGTGAAATTTCCAGGGCCTGGGGGTTCCGAGAAAGGATTGACTGCCAGGAGGCATAACAAGACTTTGGGGGATGATGGAAATATTCTCTCACTTGATTGTGATGGGGGTTACATGACTGAATGAGTTTATAAAAGCCAACAGATCTGTATACTAAGAAGGTATATGTATGTAAATTATACCTGGAATATTTAATTTAAGAAGTAAAGAAGAGGAAGAAAAAGGAATAGGAATAGCAAGAAAAAGGGAGAAGACAATGAGGAGGAGGAAGTTGAGGAAAAGAAAGAGGAAGAGGGAAAAGATTAGAAGAAAATTACCATGTAGATATGATAACATCCTTCCACTCATTTACCCACTATATGGCTAAAGTGCCAGGGAGTATACTATAAAAAGTAGAAGGCTTGTCCCGTCTCTAGAACAGCAGTTCTCAACCTGTGGGTCGTGACCCACAGGAACTGTCTTGAAGGCTCGTGGCATTAGGAAGGTTGAGAACCGCTGCTCTAGGGGCTTACAATCTACTGGAGATGTGAAATTTTCTTCATGATTCCAAAGTGTGGGGAATGACAAATCAAATCTCATCTGGCCTCTGCCCACTAGGAAATAGAGTCTTATTGTTTAGCCTCCCCGCCTCCCCCGTGTCCCCATCCCGGGACCTGTCCAGCTCGTGCTGCATGTGAATCTCAGGCTGACATGGTCTTGGGGACGAGTCACTATGGTTTTTTTTTTTTTTTTTTTTTCTTGAGACAGGGTCTTGTTCTGCTGCCCAGGCTAGAGCACAGTGGATCTATCACAGCACATTGTAACCTTGAATTCCTAGGCTCAAGTGATGTCCTGCCTCAGCCAACCGAGTACCTGGGTCTCCAGGTGTGCAACACCACACCTGGCTAGTTTTTGTTTGTTTGTTTTTGTTTTTTTTGCAGTTTTTAGCTGGGGCCGGCTTGAACCTACCACCTCCGGTATATGGGGCCCGTGCCCTACTCTTTGAGCCACGGGCGCAGCCACTAGTTTTTGTATTTTTTTTTTTTTTTTTGTAGAGACAGAGTTTCACTCTATCACCCTTGGTAGAATGTCATGGAGTCACAGCTCACAGCAACCTCCAACTCCTGGGCTTAGGCGAGTCTCTTGCTTCAGCCTCCCGAGTAACTGGGACTACAGGAGCCCGCCACAACGCCTGGCTAGTTTTCTGTTTTGCAGTTTGGCCGGGGCTGGGTTTGAACCCGCCACCCTCGGTATATGGGGCCAGCGCCCGACTTGCTGAACCACAGGTACCGCCCAAGTGTTTGTATTTTTAATTTTTGAATTTTTTGTAGAGATGAGGTCTCAGTATGTATGCTGGTCTTGAACTCTTGGCCTCTAGCAGCCCTCCCACCTTAGCCTCCCAGAGTGCTGAGATTACAGGTCAGAGCCACTGTGTCCAGTCTGAATCCTGGTCTCCAGTCCAGCCCTGGCTGTTCCTCTTCAGGACATCTGCCCATAGTCCCCCAATCTCATCCATGCTCATGGCTTCTCTTTTTCAAATTGAGATAGGATGTGTCTTTGTGGAAGTTCTTGGGCCACTCACTCTGTGCCACAGTCTCTCAATTTCCTGATCTGCTACCCTGGGGTGTGGATCCCTGAGTCATGAGGCCTGCTGATGGTAATAATGCCGCATGCTACCCCCAATTCATCGGCTCCCCTCTCCAGCTTCCTTCCTTGCCATCCCATCAGCTTTTTTTTTGCAGTTTTTGGCCGGGGCTGGGTTTGAACCCACCACCTCCGGCATACGGCCGGTGCCCTACTCACTGAGCCACAGGCGCCGCTCCCCACCAGCTCTTAATGTACGTGATAAAGATGAAGGCTTTACCTGTCTGGGCAGGGGAAACCCAAACCACGTGACTTAAGCCCCAATTATCTAATAGCTTTTTCATTTCAAGTCTGTATCCCAGAAAACAAGAGGCAGTTAGTTTCTTAGCCTGGTTGTTGTATCAGACTGTTGGAGGAACCTGGTTCTAAAGAGAAAAGGTGCTGAGTATCCATTACAGATGAGCTGGCTTCAGAGGGCGGTCAGTGCCTGTCACTTGAGTATGGTGACCTCATAAGGGCAAGGCCAGTGGCAAGGAGCCAGGAGCTTCTAATACAGATGACACTTCTGTGTCCTGGTGCTGTGCCCAGCCTGTCTGAGGCCAGCATCTTACTGCTGAAATGTGTGTGGTTACAGGAGAAAGGGCACTGGGTTGGGTGAGAGAGCAGATGGTTTGAGAGGTGTAAGCCCAAAGGAATCCTGGCTTCGGAGCATTTGAGGGAGGTGACAGTACCAGATAATCAGAAAGTTGGTCCATAATCTAGAACCAGGGGAAAGAAGGCACCAAACTAAATCCAGCTTCTGCCCAAGAACTGAGTGTGAATGGGAAACAGCACCTACCCTGTGCTCAGGAGTTCTAAAAAATGCCTGGCCTGTATTTCTTGGTATCCCGAGAGCCAGATGTATAATAATTTGGGTACATTTTAATCTGAAAATGCAAAAACCTCCTTCCAGCTGTATCCTCCTTTTCTTTCCAAGGCCAGAATGATGTAGCTGGAGATCTTGGTTCTGGAATCAAATGGAAAATATTTTTGTTTCTAGAGGTAAGGGAAAAAATATTGTCAAAGAGCCAGGGCCTCGTCTCCAAAAAGAAAATGTGAAATGGGCTGCGAGACCTGTTTAATAATTCAGAAACCAAACTGAGCCAACAAGAAGCTGGAGAATTATCAGATATCCTCACACCTTTCTCTTTTTATCAGCTTGCAAATGTCCTGGTTGGCCTTTTGTTGGAGAGAAGTAGTCAGTGACAAATGGACACAAACCATTCATTCATTCATCCATTCAATACAATCTCTACGGCTGCTTCCCATATACCAGGCAGACTCCACTAGTGCTAGGGATACAGTCCAGAACGAGGCAAATGTCCGCGTGCCTCTTGGACTTTAGGATCCTTAAATGTGCATCAGAATCCCCTGGATGTCTTGCTAAGACACGGATTGCTGGGTCTCACCCTGGAGTTTCTAGTTTAGGAGGTCTGTCTGGGATGGCCTGAGAATTTGTATTCTGGAAAAGTCCCTAAGTTGTAGATGTTGAAGCAGAATTGCTGGGCTAGGCTGTATTTCACCAAGCCATTTTCACCTCTTGGTAGAACATGGCTCCCTGAGGTAAATTGGAGAAAATTTGGAGCCCTGGACCAGGTTGCTAATAGCCTGAGTTTACCATCCCCAAAACTGTGGCTATCCCAGACCTCACTCCGGAAAGGGGATCAACATCTTAAGACACACTGACTTCTGGGGAGACTGCCCAGAGGCCCTGGCACCACCTCTGAGAGAGGAAGAGGAATGCTTTGAGAGAACTTCTCTGTGGAAGTAGAGGCCTCATTTTACCACCAGTCCAGTGGGAACCTAGAGCCCTCGGAGCTGGAGACTGGGCTGAAGTGCAAGGTCAGCTTGCACAGTTTCATCCTGCCTTGGCCTAGAATGCTGTTGATGTCTTCCTGTTATGTTCTTGACAACACTCACATTTGGAGCAGGCAGGTAAGATCCCAGCTGGGCACTTGTGACCTTTTCCACCAGAGTGGACACAGGTATCCCATATGCCCGTGAAAATAAGTAATTCAAAATCTAAGCTGTTGGAACTCTAGATTATTTTGAACCTGAAAGGAATGTGATTACAGGGCCTGAGTCATGTGACAGGCAGCTGTAACTCTGTTTCCCTGATTATTGATTAACTTTGTTCCTTGCCTACGTTGTTTTGTAAAATCTTATAAATACCTAACAGGCCACAGGGAAGCCATTCCCCCTCACTGTTGATCTTCATTATAGATCAATGCCTCTCTCACCTTTCTCACAAAAAGTCTTTATGGCTATCACATTGTCTAAAAATAGAATGTTAAATATACTCCTAAAATTGAAAAAGGAATGAAAACAAGCCTGCAACAAGAGAAAATAAACTGTAACTAATTAAACTGTTATAACTCTCAAACCAGGCTTGTGTAAAAAATACTGGAATCCTGTTAAATTGTCTCATTTGTTTCCTGCCTTTATAAGCAGGAACTTTGGGCAGCACCTGTGGCTCAGTGGGTGGGCACTGGCCCCATGTAACGAGGGTGACAGGTGCAAACCCAGGGCAGTCAAACTGCAACAAAAAAATAGCGGGGCTTGTGGTGGGCACCTGTAGTCCCAGCTACTCGGGAGGCTGAGGCAAGAGAATCGCCTAAGCCCAGGAGCTGGAGGTTGCTGTGAGCTGTGTGACGCCACGGCACTCTACCGAGGGCAATAAAGTAAGATTCTGTCTGTATATATATAAAAAATATATATAAGCAAGAACTTTTTTTTATGCTGCCTTGGGAAGAGCATTAAAAACATTTTTTTTAATGCTGCCTACGGGCGCCGAGTGCTGAGATTATAAGTAAGTAGTTTTAAGTTCCAAAATACTGGTCTCTCTTTGAAAGAGTCTCTTTCTCCTGAATGGCTAGTCCTAGCTTTTAGCTTAAATAAATTCTTTAAAACGGAGCTCTCCTGGCCAGGCGCAGTGGCTCACACCTGTAATCCCAGCACTCTGGGAGGCCAACATGGGTAGATTGCCTGAGCTCACAGGTTTGAGACCAGCCTGAGCAAGAGCGAGACCACTGTCTCTAAAAATAGCCGGGCATTGTGGCGGGCACCTGTAATCTCAGCTACTTGGGAGGCTGAGGCAAGAGAATCACTTGAGCCCAAGAGTTAGAGGTTTCTATGAACTGTGATGCCTCTACACTCTACCAAGGGTGACAAAGTGAGAGTCTGTCTCATCAAACAAAACCAACAAACAAAAAACACTGAGCTCTCCTTCTGGTATTATCAGGAATATTTGCCCATATGCCAATATGGCAAATGACAGATCATCTTCTGAGTCAAAATCTGCCAAAATTACCTTTTTCGTAACCGCTTTATTGAGATGTAATTTATATACCATACAATTCACCCATGTTTTTGTGTACTAATGAATTGACTAATGGCTGGCAGCCCCCAGGAGGCTTCAGGATAAAGGCTGGTCACAGCCCTATTTCTTCAACCTCCAGGGAGGGGAGTGGGGCAAAAGGCTGGCTCACCAGTGGCCAATGGTTTAATCAATCATGCTAACATAATGAAGCCCCTCTAAAAGCCCCACATGTCAGGGTTAGGAGAGCCTCCAGAGAGCTGAAAACGTGGAGGTTTTGGCTGCTGACCTAGTATGAGAGGGCGTGGAAGCTCCTTCCTTTTGCCTCTTCCTAGGCATCTCTTCATCTGTGCCCTTTGTAATATGCTTTATAAGAAAATGGCAAAGGTTGGCTCGGTGCCTGTGGCTCAACAGGCTAAGGCGCCAGCCACGTACACCTGAGCTGGTGGGTTCGAATCCAGCCCGGGCCCGCCAGACAACAATGACGGCTGCAACCAAAAAATGACCGGGCGTTGTGGCGGGCGCCTGTAGTCCCAGCTACTTGGGAGGCAGAGGCAGGAGACTCGCTTGAATCCAGGAATTGGAGGTTGCTGTGAGCTGTGATGCCACGGCACTCTATCCAGGTTGACAGCTTGAGGCTCTGTCTCAAAAAAAGAAAGGAAAAAAAAAATGGCAAAGGTGTTTCCTTGAGCTCTGTGAGTTGCTCTAGCAAATTAACTGAACTTGAGAAGGGGGTTGTGGGAACCCAGAGTTACAGCCAGTGAGTCAGAAGCATAGGCAAGATAAGCTGGGGCTTGTGATGGGCATCGCAAGTGGGGTGCCGTCTCGTAGGGCTGAGCCTTCAATGTTTGGGATTTGACGCTATGGTCAGGTAGATAGTGCCAGAATTTAATTGGAGGACAGTCAGCTGCTGTCTGCAGCAGAATTGGTTGCTTGCTTATTAGAGGAGGAGAAATCCCCACATGTTTAGTCACAGAAGTTTTCTGTGTTGGTGTTGTGTGAGAGCAGGGGAAAAACAGTGTGTTTTTCCACTCATGCTTATTGAAAAGAAGTCCAACTCAGGAGCACAGTCAGATCAAAGTAATCTCCTTGTGAATCAGTGGCATGCTACAGCTTTCAAAAAGTTGAACTGAGGTTGTGTAAGAGGTATTTTCCCTGCCTCTCAGCCAGGAGGTTCTGTCTGGGTGCCAAAGTCAGCACAGCACTCCTCTAGGCTCTTCCTTCTGAAGAGGTCCAGAAACTCTCAGCCACTTGGAGATAGCTCCTGTTGCCTGGAAAGAGAGTCCTCAGGAGTCCTCTGGGGTCCTCTGGAGACCACTGTCCCCTCTACATTCCCAGATTCCTCCTGGCTGTCGTACAGGCCTCTCCAGATTTCTCTGAAGGCCCTCAACTGCCTGCCCCCGACCAGGGTCTGCTACCTGGCGATTACAGGTGCCAAGACAGCTTCCTGCCTGCTCCATGGGAGCTGGTTGTGTTTGTTGCTGCTGTTGTCACCACCACCACTCTAGCAGCAGCTCCACTTCAGCTCCCGGAGAGAAGTTCCCACACCAGCAATGCTCTAGTCATCTGTTCACACCCTGCTTGCCCCAGCATGGCGCACTGGGGGAACCCCACAGCCCAAGTCAGCAACGACCCTCTGCCCCAGCCTGTGTCTGGTCATTTTTCCTGACTCAACAGGAACGCTGGGAGCCCACCCAGAGGGAATGCGGCCCTGGGGTCCTACTCTGCTGTGCCCACACACTGAGGCCCTAGGCCCTCCTCTGCACCCCCTCCCTGTGTCAGCGGTCTTGGGCTCTCTGGACAGTTGCTGAACAGAGGGCAGGGGCCTCAACAGGGGAGAGGAAGCAGTCCTGCCCTCTGCCATGCTTCTCCCCACACCGGCCGGGGAGGCCAGGTCTGAAACTAGAGAGATCGGGGCACAGGTGCAGGGGGTGCTGAAAGGGTACAGGGGAGGGAGGGCAAGGACAGCTTCCTCTCCGTGAACTGCCCCGTCCAGTGAGGTGTGAATGCAGTGTCCCAGGGGAGGGATTGGGTAGCTGCCAGAGCACAGTAATCAGACCTGTGGGGACAGGCGGAGATGAAGGCTGAAGGTCAGGACCCTTACCTGGTGGGTGGGTCTGACAAGGGTCTGTTCATCAGTGGCATTGTTGTCCTAATGACCACCGCCCCCCACCTACCCCAATAACCTCAGAGTGTGGGGAAGCTGCAGCCTGACAGCCTTGGTGCTAGAAGCAGCCAGGGAAACAGATACTACAGTTCACAGCCCTGATGTAGGCCCCGGGCCCACAGGGTTGAGAGGCCTGAATTATTAAGCCCCACCAGAGAGAGGCTCGCTAGCTGGAAGGCCGGGGGAACTAAGCAGCTCCCCCCAGGCTGTGTTCACAGGCACCAGGAGGGGGAGAATTCAGCTGCTCCCTGTTCTGGCTGCTGCACAGTGGCCGGAACTGTAAACAGGGCATCTGGCTGGTCTCAGAGGGACATGGCCTAGGCTGTCCCCACTCCACTCCTCCCCGCCCAGGCCTTGCCGGAATTTCTCAGGGCCTTCATTTGCTGGCTCCTGCCCCTTCTCCCAGCTCTGAGCCCCCTCCAGGCGCATAGTTAGCATTCCCCTTCTCTCAAAGCATCTTCGCTGCTTTTCTTCCCAGCAAGAGAAGACCCTGCAGCTGCAGGGGGGCTGGCGCTGGTTTCCAAGGCTTAGGTTTCCTGGGGTCAGTCACCGTGTCCACCCTCACTCAGATCCTGTCCTAGGGGAGCTGACTGGTATGACCCCTCCTTATCCAGCCAGAAGCGTCCAGAAGAAGACACATCTACTCCCAAATCATCCTGCCAGCTGCCTGCCCTCCTTCCCCAGCCTTCCAGAATCTACTCGAATTAGACTTGAGAACACAGAGGAAAACCTTTCATCCGCAGTGTGCTCTGGGAACATCTGGAGGTGTGGTTAGTGGGGTCAGCCACAGGAAGTGTAAAGGATTGGACCGAACATGGGCAGCCAAGCCAGCTGTCCCATTAGCTCCTTCCCTCAGGACAGCCTTCCCTTCCCTCACCGAGGAGAGGGTGTCACGCAGGCTTCAGCAGCGGGAGTGGAGGAGAGAGGGGGCCGTTTAAGTCTTCTTGGGAATTAAGATTACATTGCTCTCAGTGCCTGTAAGACATTGGGGATGGAAGAGGCTTAACCTTGGCCTTCGTGCTGGGATAGCCTCAGCAATGAGGACTAGGAAGGAACATGGTGTGTGGGAGCATGGAGGAAGGTGCCAGCAGGTGGAAATGCCCAGGGATGGGGGGCGGGGGGGCAGTCATGTCCCCACATGAAACCCCTAAATGAAGTGCAGATAGACACATAGGTGCACTTTCTCTCTCTTTCTCTCTCTCTCTCACGTTCACACACTCCATGATCCAAGCTATTTCTTACTCAGCATTCAGAACCTATGGTATGTGTAGATAAGAAGTAGGTCTTCAGGTCAGCATAGGTTTAAAGTCCTTAATTCTCTTTCTAGTACCCTCTTACATTTTTTTTGGCCGGGACTGGGTTCGAACCCGCCACCCTTCGTATGTGGAACCAGTGCCCCACTCACTGAGCTTACAGGCGCTGCCCTCTTACATTTTTTAAAAGCTTTTGTTTGTCTTTACTGATAACCAATGAAAGCAGACATTTTTGGGATATGTTTCTCTCAGACCATCTGGGTTGCTATAAAGGAACACCTAAAGTTGAGTCATTTATAAAGAAAATAATTTTGTTTAGGACAGTGACGGCTCAGCGCCTGTGGCTCAAGCGGCTAAGGGCCCAGCCGTGTACACCTGAGCTGGTGGGTTCGAATCCAGCCCAGACCCACCAAACAACAATGACGGCTGCAACCAAAAAATGGCTGGGCGCTGTGGCGGACGCCTGTAGTCCCAGCTGCTTGGGAGGCAGAGGCAGGAGACTCGCTTTAGCCCAGGAAATGGAAGTTGCTGTGAGCTGTGATACCACAGCACTCTATCCAGGGTGACAGCTTGAGGCTCTGTCTCAAAAAAAAAAAAAAAAAAAGGACAGTGACAGCATCTGCCTCTGGTGATAGCTGCACGCTGCTCCCACTTACAGTGGAAGAAAGAGGGAAGCCGGGGTGTGAAGAGATCATGTGGTGAGAGTGAAAAAGCAGGAAGAGAGGAGAGAGGGATTTAACAACCACCTCTCCCAGGAACCAATGGAGTGAGACCCTACTCATTCCTGTGGAACAGCACCAAGCCTTTCGTGAGGGATCCACCCTTATGACACAAAGGCCTCCCATTAGGCCCCACCTCAAACACTGGGGATCAGATGTCAACTTGAAGCTTTTTGGGAATTAAAACCTGCATCCTGGCTCAGCGCCCGTAGTACAGTGGTTACGGCACCAGCCACATACACCAAATTGGCAGGTTCGAACCATTCCTGGGCCAGCTAAACAACTGCAACAAAAAAAATAGCCCAGCATGGGGGCTCGGCTGTAGTCCCAGCTACTTGGGAGGCTGAAGCAAGAGAATCGCTTAAGCCTAAGAGTTTGAGGTTGCTGTAAGCTGTGACGCCACATCAAGCTACCGAGGGCGACATAGTGAGACTCTGTCTTAAAAATAACTAAAGAAAGAGAGAATCTGAGGCAAGAGGATCACTTGAGCCCAAGAGTTGGTGGTTGCTCTGAGATATGATGCCAAGCCACTCTAACCAGGGTGACAGCTTAAGACTATGTCTCAAAAAAAAAAAAAGGCCAGGCATGGTGGCTCATGCCTGTAATCCTAGCTCTCTGTGAGGCTGAGGCAGGTGGATTGCCCTGAGCTCACACTTGAAACCAGCCTGAGCAAGAGAGAGACCCTGTTTCTAAAGACCCTGAGCATTATGGCGGGCACCTGTAGTCCCAGCTATTTGGGAGGCTGAGGGGAGAGAATCACTTAAGCCTAAGAGTTCGAGGTTGCTGTGAGCTATGACACTATAGCACTCTACTGGAGGGTGACAAAGTGATACTCTGTCTCAGAAAAAAAAAATTTCTTCTCTTTTGGCTCAGGTTGGTCTTGAACCTGTGAGCTCAAGACCATCCACTCGCCTGTTATACTGGGCCAGAGTGCTAGTATAACAGGTGTGAGCTACCACGCCCGCTCTCTCTTTTTCACATCTTTTCTACCTGTCTTCCAATCCCTTTGTACTAGAGTCTGGGGACTGGGTGATATCTCTTCCTTTCCTGAGGACTGACGGTTACAGAGACAAGCAGAAGTCAGAGCTGGGTCCTGCTGGCTCCCCTGACAGTGGGCAGCATCCCTCACGTGTGTCCACTCTGCTCAGCAGGTACATATCCTTTCCTGTGGCTTTGGCTTCAGGCAACATGTGGTCCTGGAAAACAGCAAGTCCAGCTGCTGCTGGCTTCTGTGATGGTGCTCAGGGATTCCTTCTTTGTGGAATTTCTCCTAGACTCCCCATACCGCCAGTTAAGCCTCTTGGCCCTCTGTGTGGCAAACGAAGAAGTACTGGTGATATTTCTTGGGATCTTGTTCTCTAACCTTTCCTCATTCAGCTTCAGGTGTGTGGGGAGGCAGAGACTACTAACATTTCCTTCTGGGATCCTCTCTTTCTTTCCTCTTGACTTTTTTTTAGTCTTTCTTTTTCTTTTCTTTTAGAGACGGTGTCTTGCTTTGCCACCCAGGCTGGAGTTCAGTGTTGTGGTCATAGCTTACTGCAATCTGAAACTCCTGGGCTCAAGCAATCCTCCTGCCTCAGTTCTAGAGTAGCAGGAACTACAGGGATGCACCACCGTGCCTGCTAAATTTTCACTTTATTTTTTGTAGAGACAGGGTGTGGCTATATTGCCCAGGATCATCTTAAAAGTCATAGGCTCAAGTGATGTTCCTGCCTGCAAAGTGCTGGGATTATAGGTGTGCCCCATTGTGCCCAGCCCTTCCTTAGTCTGATGTTGCACAGATGCACTATTTTCTGTGTTTGGTTACCTCTTGTTAACTTTTGACTTTTTCAAAAAAATTATTTTTTGATGTGCCAGGTGGGAAGAGGAGGTTGCATGTGATCTGGCCTCACTTGTACCCCCTTTCCCCACAGTCTGGGTAGATAAGACGGTGAGGATTCCCCATAAGATCCTGGGTTGCTGCTACTGCCGGAGGGGGCACGTACTCCTCAGTCAGCAGGCCCTCCCGTGGTTTCTCTGTCTCTCTTAGGACCTCAACCCCTGGTTTCTCTATCTGTGAAATCTGTGTGTTTCATATGCTATTAACTTATGTGGAAACCTTACCAACTCTAAAATGAAATTATACTTCCTTCCTATTTCTAAACATAGAGACGTTTCCCTCCCTAGTATTTCTGGAAGTTTTCCAGGGCACAGCTTCACGTGAGCTCTAGAAAGTCTCTCCCACTGTGGCCTTCTTATCTTGCTGCCGTGATTCTGCCTTTGCAGCTCATGGCACTTGCGACTTGGTGACTCTGCCAGGCCTTGAGCCCTCCCCAGACCCCTCACAGCCCATCTGCCCCCAGGCTCTGCTAAGTCAGGGAGTAACTTTTCCATCTGCCTTCAGAGGGGGAATGAAGTGTTGGTACCCAAAGGCCCCATCTGTCAGAGGCCACTGCAGCAATCTCTAGGCCCCCTTTCTCCACAGAGAGTGGGGGGAAATCCTTCCCTCCCCCAGCTCACGACACTCTTCCTTGCCTGCTTGGACAGGACCGGCAGTGAGGACATCTCTTAGGGGCGCCTCCCCTCTCCCTACTATACCTGAAGGAGCGATCCGACCCCCTCGCCTCATAGAAGGTAACCATAATAGTCCCTGACCTGAATGATTTGGTCTCAGAGGAACAGGCCAGTCCAGGGAGCACCATTCCTTGCAGGACACAGTCATGGCCTCTTCTCCAGCCGGAGGTGAAGAGAGGGTCAGGCCTGCTATCATCTGGTCACCTCATCTCCTAGGAGCAAATGTTGGACACACCCAACATCCATATCCTCCAGGAGCCAACAGGCAGCCTACATGCAGATTTAAGAAAAATAAACATGTGTCTAACTTATTTGGGGCAGTTCTGCCCGTATACCCCATTAATACTTCCTAACAGGAACCATAAGCACTTGGCTCCCTCTGGACTTTTTCAGGAAAGGTGGTGGCTACTTGCCTCCTATCTGGTTGACTCTAAGTGCCGTCCAACATGGTTAGGCTGCTCTGGAGGTCTCTGCAGAGAGGGGAGGAGCAGAGGGGAGCTAAAGGCCAACTAAGGTTTCAACTCAGCTTCCCACTGACGCTGCTGCCTCCACAAACACCCGCACTGGGACGGAGTGGTCAGGGATTACCTCCTGTTACTGCCTCAGAGAGACTCCGGGCCATCACTCAGCCCTTTGTTCTGGGTAGAGACGGAAGCCAAGTGCACATCATTCAGGCCAGTGGTTCTCAGCCTTCCTAATGCCGGGAACTTTTAATACAGTTCCTCATGTTGTGGGGACCCCCAACCATCAGCAACGAAAATGGTCTGGCAACGACCAGACAAGTAGCTTCAGGGCACCGAGGCCGAGTCTGGAATCGAGAACCACAGAGAATGAGAAGTGTTGGAATCAGCTGTGCAGACAGAACCAGAACCTTCAGTACTATCAAAACTGCCATCCCAGAGGGGGACTAGAAATCACCTCTGGGCCTGAGTCTCTCTTTGCCGCTGCCTTTCTCATGTAGTTAGGAGTTCTGTGGCACAGACCTCAGGCAGTCCAGTCAGACACAGAATTGGCAAAAGCCAAACAGGATGGGACAAGCTTCTGAGTCTTGTTATCCAACCAGGCAGTGGGGGTGGATTGCTCCTCACTGCAGAGGCCTCCAGGGCCAGCCTTATCTCAGGCACAGCCTTTGAAACCCTTTCCTGTGAGCTGCCAGCAGTGCGCTCAAATCTGAACAAACATCATGACCTTTACTTAATAAAGGCCCGGGGGAAAGCCAGGGCAAGCGTTCCCACTTTGAAGTGCTTCATAAACGACGTGGCATCTCCAGTACGCGAGGATGACATGATTAGCCCTCTGTCACCTGAGTCATTTTTTCCAGATGTGGTAAGGGGCAGGGCAGCCAGCTGGTATCATGGAAAAAGCTCTGAATTAGGGTCTCGGTCAGATGTTGGCAGCCCACACAGACTGCAGCTGCTGGCAGCCAGGCCTCTATGCACCTTCATTTCCCATCTGTGATGTGGGAAACGGAGTGAGAAGTGACCCAGACCTGGTATTTTGCAAACAGAATGTAGCACCTACAGATGTGAGAAAGTGTAAAGACCTGTGCCGTTGACTTGGCAGGCAGGCTGGTTAGGGGGTGGACGCTAGAACTGGTGTTTGAAGATTCAATTTGGATCTGAGCTACTTCTTAGTCATGTAAATCTAAGCAAGTTATTTAATGTCTCTGGGCCTCAGTTTCCTTCTCTGTCAAATGGGTGTAATCATCCTGAATGTGACTCCTTCGAGAGTAGAAAAAAGGACAGAATGAATGGGAATTGGCGTGGGGGCAGTAAAATCAGATCTTTTTTTTTTTTTTTTTTTTTTTTTTAGACAGAGTATTAATGTTTCACCCTATGTAGAGTGCCGAGGCGTCACAGCTCACTCAAACTCTTGGGCTTACATGATTCTTTTGCCTCAGCCTCCCAAGCAGCTGAGGCTACAGGTGCCTGCCACAACAACTGGCTATTTTTTGTTGTTGATGTTGTCTTTGTTGTTTAGCAGGCCTGGACCAGGTTTGAACCTGCCAGGCCTGGTATCTGTGGCTGGTGCTGTAACCACTGAGCTACAGGCACTGAGCTGTGAAATCAGTTCTTAATCAGATGTTGTTGATGCTGTCTAGGATAAAGGTCTCTTATTTGGGCTACTGGGGCAGAGCACATCAGGGCCTCCCAAGCTCATCCTCTCTTAAGAGAAACAAGCAGCAGCAGTTGCCCTGGTAACCTGGACCTATGGTGGCTTTGGGGCCTTCTTGGTGGCCAGGGACTTTCCTGCCCTGGCATGGTTGTCAGTTTCCCTTCTCAATCTCAGGCCTGGTCAGAAGTGTGACAGAAAGATGCGGGTTTCTCAAGCAGGGGTCTTCTGCAGACCACTGGCATTACGTGCTAAAACTTCTCCCTGCTTTGTGAAAGAGAAATGAGAAGCTGGTTATACATTTCATAGTCTTTCTGTTTTCCTTTTATGACTCATTTTTTGTGAGAATTTCAGGTAACCACTCAATGTGGAAGAGACTTCTTGGTTCAGTTTTCTGCCCCCATACTCTCTATGCCAGGCTGATGAATCTTCCCTCTATGTCCAGCTCACTGTCCCCAGAGAACAGGCCGGGCACCTGAGATCACTGGCTGCTTGGTCTTCAGCTGGGACCTGAGTGGTCTGGACATGTCTGTGGCAGTGGCGTTCATCACTGCTGTCCCCTGTGAAGAGCAGGGAGCCGGTGTCTCCCTTGCCCTTCCTGATAGGAAACTAGTATCAGCTGAAATGTCTCCATTGCTGACCCACTCCTCAGTTTCCTGATCCTATATTCAATACAAAAGTCCCAAGAATTGCCATAGTCTTTAGGAGTAAAATTTTGTATCCCTAAAAAGTCAGGACGAATCTGGGAGGATTTTATACCTTCCTCAGGTTTCCTGTTTTGACACCCCCGCCATGTGTTTTCCTTATCACTTCTGTGAAACTCTTGTGATCTGAGAAACCAAAATAGATGCCCCTTTATCAACCAAGATAGACTCCAAAGTTAAGGAAACAAGGTTATCTATGGGTCGAGGGTTTAGGGCCCAGCTGGCATGGCAGATTTTTTATTTCCTAAAGCTAAGCTCCCTAACAATAGGAGTTATCAGACCCCTCCTAACTGATTTACAACCCAGACCACTGCAGTCTGATTGGACAGAGCACCTGCCTCACACTCTTTTCTGATACGCTATTGTAGACCTTAAGCCAGTATCGGCCAGCTTATAAAGGCTGCACACAGACTGTCTTTGTGTCCTATAGTTCACCTTTTGACATAAAGAGCCAATTTCTACCTCATTTTAATGCTAAAACCCTACCCCAAAGTGAATGTGGGACTCCTGTTGCATATACGTTTACTCACTGGGCATGTGTTCAGCTCCCCTCATAAATATGCATGATTTTCCCCTCAAACTTGCTGAATATGTATGACTCAGGCATTATGAGGAATATAATCCGAATTGTTCTTCCCCTCTTCAAAGAGAAAGTATTTTTGGCACATGCCGGAGATTATCTCTTCCACCTGTGCAAACCAGTATCACCAATAAAGCTCTCCTTTCTCTATTTAGCCATCTTGGTGGTCTTTTGGACAAGATAAAATAAAAATGCTCTATGTCAGTGGTTCTCAACCTTCCTAATGCTGTGACCCTTTGATACAGTTCATGTTGTGGTGACCCCCCTATAAAATTATTTTCGTCGCTACTTCATGATTGATTGTTTCAATCAATTTACCAACATTAATACATTACTTCATGAAGTAGCAATGAAAATAATTTTATGGTTAGGGGTCACCACAACATGAGGAACTGTGTTAAAGGGTCACAGCATTAGGAAGGTTGAGAACCACTGTTCTATGTGCTTGTCTATGGGACAAAGAAAAAAAAAAGAGAAAGCCTCGAGTATGTTTCTCTGTGCAGGTAGCTTCCTAGGATGATTGGGCAGGGCAGAACCTGATGAGGAGGCTTCCTTGTGGCTCTGGGAGGAGGTAAGAAGGCCTGGAGCAAGCAGGGCACCTAGGTGGGGCCTTGGAGTCTGCCGGTAGGGAGGCCTGTGGAGACCTGAGTTATGGAGGGCAGAGAGCAAAAGCCGATCTTATGTAGTTTTTATAGGAGTGGTCCCTAGATTAGTTTGAGAGGCCCTTTATCTAAGAATTACATGGCTTAGATAGTCTCCTCCCATCCTGCACATATTTTAAGAGTGCATGAGCTGGGCCTTCATAAGCCAAGTAACTTTACTCGTCACCTGCTATGAGGCGTACTCTGTGTCCTTCGCTTCATGAAAGCTCTGCGAGGCTGAGAGTGATCCCCTTTCAACAGAGGCAGGAACTGAGCAAGATTGGCAGGGTCATGACTATATCCAAGTCACGCAGCTAGTGGTGGCTGACCTAGCATTCATGCCTGTGCTGTTGGGCTCCACACAGCTCACGAGATTTCCTCCAAGTAACACTGACCTTAAGAAATGCCTTCAGAGAAAGGGAAAAAGACCTTGTGTTTCATACAATTTAGGAGCTAAAAGGTTAGTAGATATGCAAATGGGATCAGATACGTATCCGTAGGGTTGTTCTGAGATTGAATGAGTTAATTCAGGTGGAGCATTTTGAATAGTGCCTGGCACAAGTGCTGAGTAGTGGTCAGTAGCTATTATTATCATCATTACCTTGTGTACCTCCTTCACTTTACAGAAGTGAAAGGGCAGGCTCAGGGTGGTTTAGGGATTGCACAACTAGACATTGGCAGAGTGACTCCCAAACAGCCAGTCTGGTGCCTTCTTTTCCCATATTAAGTGGTCACATGACAAAAACTTAAGACCACGTCTCAGTATAGGATTGGAATGAGTGCTATATTATTGTATACCCTGTCCCCAGAACATGAACTCTGCTTCTTAGAACAGTTGTAGAATCACTGTGAAGCTAGTACAGAGCGTTCTCACGTACCTTGTGCTCAGATTCTCCCTTCTACTGGCATCTTATGTTAACACAATACCTTTGTCTCAATCAGTTTACCAACATTAATACATTACTATTATCTATTATACTTTTTTCCTTTTTCTTAGTTTTCACCTAATCTCCTTTTTCTGTTCCGGATCCCACCTAAGGTCCCATGTTACATTCAGTTGTCGTGTCTTCTTAGGCTCCCCTTAGATGTGACAGTTTCTCAAACTTCCCTTGTTGTTTTGTTTTGTTCATTTTTTTTTTTTGAGACAGAGTCTCACTATGTTGCCCTTCGTAGAGTGCCGCGTGGTGTCACAGCTCACAGCAACCTCAAACTCTTCGGCCTAAGTGATTCTCTTGCCTCAGACTTCCGAGTAGCTGGGATTATAGACGCCCACCACAACGCATGGCGCTCGCTCTCTCTCTCTCTCTCTCTCTCTCTATATATATATATATATATATATATATATATATAATTTTTTTTTTTTTTTGTAGAGACAGAGTCTTACTTTATTGCCCTCAGTAGAGTGCAGTGGGGTCACACAGCTTACAGCAACCTCCAAATCCTGGGCTTAGGCGATTCTCTTGCCTCAGCCTCCCGAGTAGCTGGGACTACAGGCGCCCACCACAACGCCCAGCTAACCTGGCTATATTTTTGTTGCAGTTGTTTAGCTGGCCCAGGCCGGGTTCAAACTTGCCACCCTCTGTGTATGTGGCTGGTGCCATAATCACTGTGTTACGGACGCCTAGCCAAAACTTCCCTTGTTTATGACCTTGACAGTTCTGAGGAATACTGGTCAGATATTTTGCAGATTACCCCTCATTTGGGATTTGTGTCATGGTTTCTTGTGATAAGACTGGAGTTGGGGTTATAGAGAGGAAGACCTCAGAGCTAAAGTGTCATTTCATCACACTAAGGGTACATACTATCAAGGTAATGTCCCATAGTTGGTGTTGACCTTGATCATCTGGTTAAGGTAGTGCTTGTCAGCTTTCCCCACTGTAGAGTTGCTCTTTCTCCCCCTTTATATGTAGCCTGTACTTGAGGAATGAGGGTTACACTCCCCTCTTGAAGTCTGGATATCCACACCAATTATTTGGAATTTTCCGTCATAGGAAGATTTTTCAATATATATATTTCTAAATATGTAGAGAGCATTGTAATGAGCTAATATTTTAAGTTCCATTACATACTTACATTGAGGTTCATTCTTATACTGAATGAAAATCCACCTATCAAAGTCTTCTTTTTTTTTTTTTGAGACAGAGCCTCATGCTGTCATCCTGGATAGAGTGCTGTGGCATGACAGCTCACAGCAACCTCCGATTCCTAGGCTCAAGCGAGTCTCCTGCCTCTGCCTCCCAAGTAGCTGGGACTATAGGCGCCCGCCACAATGCCCAGCCATTTTTTGATTGCAGCTGTCATTGTTTGGCTGGCCGGGGCTGGATTCGAACCCGCCAGCTCAGGTGTACGTGGCTGAAGCCTTAGCCCATTGAGCCACAGGCACCGAGCCTATCAAAGTCTTTTGATGATTTATATTTTTTGTAGCTAAGGTCCTGAGATCTGACTATAGCATCATGTATTTTTATAGTTATGAGAGCTAGCTTTTATCAAGTGGCTATTCTGTGCCAGTGCTGTTCCAAATATGTCACATACTGTATTAACTTACTTAATCTTCACCACTGTCTTGGAGGTGGGCACTATTACTGCCCTCATTTTATAGATGAGGAACCAGTGGCTCAGGGAGGTGGGACAACATCCTCATACAGCTAGGAAGTGGCAGAACTGGGGGAGCCCTAGCAGTTTGGCTCCGGAACCTGTTCTGTAGCAGCTGCCTCTTGCTCTCTTGCCTGGCTATGCTTCAGTGACAGAAACACACCCTTGTCTGATCTCCTCGAGGGTAAAGCAGCTGCCATCACCCTAGGAGGCAAGGCTGTTCTGAGGGCATAGACCGGCCGTAGGCTTGGCTGTCAGCTTTCCAGCTATTGCCCTCAGACTCCCGCCTGCTACTAGATCTGAGTTAGGCACAAGGCAACCTGAACTTTTAGACCTTGGTCATTTAACCCAGGTCCGCTGGTAGGCTTCAGTCTATCGTCTAATACTAAGTAGCAGTCTCCCCATAGGGTTGCTGTGAGGATCAGAAGGACATGTGGCCACCAAGCCCCAACCAGGGGCCCCGTGGTGGAAAGCATTCTGTGGGGAGGGTTGAGGCTCAGTTCCATGCTGGAGCTCCCATGCAGTCAGGAGACCATGAGGTCAAAGTGATTTCACAATAACTCGAGCCTTTCACATGCGCTGCTCACATATCACATAGTCCTTCACAAGACTTTTTGACTTTTCACAATGGCGATGTGAGAGTCACAATACTTCTTGCACTTCCCTTTCTGCCTTCCACTTGCTGCAGGTCCTCCTGGTCTGGCTGTCACTTTCTCCCTCTTTCCTTCCTCTGATTTTTTTTTTTTTTGGGAGACAGAGTCTCACAATGTCACCCTCAGTAGAGTGCCATGGTACTGAGGCATGGTACTCACAGCTCACAGCAACCTCAAACTCTTGGGCTTAAGGGATTCTCTTGCCTCAGCCTCCCAACCAGCTGGGACTACAGGTGCCTGTCACAATGCCCGGCTATTTTTGTTGCTGTTGCAGTTGTCTTTGTTGTTTAGCTGGCCCAGGCTGGGTTCGAACCCGCCAGCCTCGGTACATGTGACTGGTGCCGTAACCACTGTGTTACAGGTGCCGAACCCCTTCCTCTGATTTTTATCTCAAGAATGACCTGCATAGCAGGCCTCTTTCCCTCGGAGGGTAGGGTCCAGGACAGATTGAAGAGAGGGCAGCCAGGACCCTTGTCAGGGGTCCTGGGGGTGAGAAAGACTGGGAACATACTAGGCATTTTTATCCCTTCACACTAATCATTCTCACCATTTGGCAAAGGAGGCGCCTCTATTAGTTTCTTACACCTGCTTAACAAAGTACACAAACTGAGTGGTTTTCTGTCATAATTCTGGAGGGTAGAAGTCAGAGATCAATGGCTCGGCGCCTGTGGCTCAACGGGCTAAGGCACCAGCCACATATACCTGAGTTGGCGGGTTCGAATCCAGCCCGGGCCCGTCAAACAGCAATCATGGCTGCAACCAAAAAATGGCCGGGCTTTGTGGCAGACGCCTGTAGTCCCAGCTACTTGGGAGGCGGAGGCAGGAGACTCACTTGAGCCCAGGAATTGGAGGTTGCTGTGAGCTGTGATGCCACAGCACTCTATCCAGGGTGACAGCTTGAGGCTCTGTCTCAAAAAAAAAAAAAAGAA